>WSTJ01000672.1:0-20020 GCA_019623705.1 Ceratobasidium sp. 428
CCCTAATGAGAGCGAGGCTCAGACAATGTATAAGAAGTTCGAGAAGCGCAATAAGCTTTCATCTGGTACGCCGATCCCTGGCTATGATACAGAACGACCCCTGATATCTCATGTATAGCTAAGTCCAAGTCGGCCGCCGCCCCTTCTACCCCGACCAAAGCAAAATCCACAAAGGGCAAGAAAACAAAGTTCGATAAATCTCAGATTTCTGCACCTTCCGGATTCAAACATATCGCGCACATGGGCTATGACCCTAACGAAGGATTCACGAGCACTGGTCTAGATCCTTCATGGCAAACCCTTTTGGATAGTTTGGGTCAATACGGCGTGAACAAGAGTGATTTGCAAGGCAACGAAGATTTCATTCGCGGGTTCGTCGAGGAATATCGCGCTCAGGTAGTGTACTTTTCGACCACCTATGTCTTGTGGTATTTAAAGTTTTCCAGGAAGCCGCTCAGGTACAGGCTCAACCCAAACCAAAGAAAGCTCCCCCGCCTGTAACACCACGCGCTGGCGCCGGCGGGGGAACCAAACGTGGGCCGCCCCCTCCCGTTCGTAGTCGTGCAGAGGGTGGTAGCATCAGCAGCCTTGCGCCTCCAACCCCGACCAATGCTGCTCCGCCTCGTCCACCCAGTGCTCCACCTCCGCCTCCTAGTGCCCCACCTCCACCTATGCCTCCGAGTACTGCTCCTCCACCACCTCCGAACGCTCCGCCGCCACCTCCGAGTGGACCTCCGCCACGTCCGCAAACGAGCGCTCCGCCACCGCCACCTTCCGCCCCACCGCCGCCCGCGCCGCCTACTGCACCGCCACCGCGCCCACCAACCAGCGCGCCTCCACCTCCTCCAAGTGCGCCACCACCACCTCCAAATGCTCCTCCGCCACCCCCAAGCGGACCTCCGCCACGTCCACCTACAAATGCTCCGCCCCCACCACCATCGGCCCCACCTCCACCGCCCGCTGCACCCCCACCCCCACCACCGACAGGCGCACCACCACCTCCGCCGCCTCCTCCTCCTCCCGGAGGAGCGCCGCCGCCACCTCCGCCACCACCCCCACCGCCAGGGCCAACTTCACGCGGCGCTGTAAGTGCACAAATACAATACACGATCTCCTGCTAACCTATTCTGTAGCCTCCTCCACCTCCGCCCCCTCCGCCGCCTGGTACGTTCCTCAAAAATCATGACGCTAACGAAACTAACAACATACCTTACAGGTGGTGCCCCACCCCCTCCACCCCCGCCTCCCGGTGGTAAGTACTCGCTTATATGATTCCACGATATTCAATCAGTTGACGTGATACCGCAGGCGGAGCGACTGCTGCTTTACCGGCTCCTCAGCCTGGCCGTGCGGACCTGTTAGCTTCAATTCAGGGTATGGGTGTACACTCCCTTAAGAAGGTGCGAATCAACTAGCCTGGTCAACTCGTAGACACGGTTTCTAATCTCAATCAACTATTTTTACCTCAGAGTTCTGGTCCAAACGAATCTTCATCGTCTGGTCTTGGTACAGCCGCAGCAGCAGGAGCAGCCGGAGCTGCAGTTGGGGCTGCTGCCACCGCGGGCGGAGGAGATCTAGCGAGTGCCTTGGCCAACGCTCTAACCTTACGAAACAAGGCGATTGGAGACAGCGACGATGATGAAGAGGAAGATGATTGGGATGATGACTAATGGCTATTCTGGCGAGTCGTGAATATGCTGCTTCGTTTTGCAGCACGGACAAGATTGTTTCGGGTTTTTCTTTCCCTAGAATGTAGTCTCGTTTAATCTCAAAGTTAACTGTCTCCGATATTCTATCCCTACATCTCCGGCCAAATCGGCTTATTTTCGCTCTATCACTTTCGCTAAGTTGTTGTCGTGCACTCCGACATCTTCTGCCGCAGGTCCACCGTACAAACTAGTTCGCCCATCACGTGGAACAGGTCGCGTGCGATCAGGGTCCACCTCAGGCGAGCTCGCATATCCACCGACGACCCCGAGCGACCCACCATTAGCGTAGCCGAAAGGCTGATGGCTGAATCATGCAGTGACATCGTGCTATTTGTGTCGCGTACACAGGCGCACGAGATTGTAGCGGTCGAGTACCTTTCGCTTGAGAGCCGGCCGTGGATAACAGGACGGGTTTCTTTCCAATAGTGGGCAAAGTCTTAATTCATTGATCCGCATTTGGTCGGTGCTGCTGATGAACAACCAAGTTCGATGTTCTATTTTTATATCCCCTCACGTTCACAAATGATATAAAACAATTCAGTTGGGAGTGCCAAGACTCACCACTAACTGACTTCTACCCAGCCTTAGCTACTTAGCAGCTCTGCTTTTTCATATTTCTATCATGTTCTTTTCTAAGTCCATTGTCTCCGCCGTCACCGTTGCTTTCGTTGCTGCTCTCGGTGTTGCGGCCGAGCGTCACGTTGTGCACTTTGACAACAGGTGTGGCCGTGGTACTGTAAGTCGATATATGCGCCACTATCAACCGTCCTACATACTCATACCCACCCTCCTCTAGCCCACTCTTATTCAAGGCGGCAAGGTTCTCTCAACCGGTGGCGATTATGTCAGCAACGGTCCTCTTGTAGCGGCAATTGCCTACCTTCAGACCGGCGGGTGTGGTTTCAACGGCGAGAACTGCTCGCTTCTCGAGACTACTCTGAAGAACCCGACCTGCGCCGGCTGCGGCTCCAGCACCGATGTTTCGCTCATCTCGCCGCACAAGTTCTCGGTTACGACTGGGTTCGGATACTATAATGGCTGCGATGGTGTTGGTAATGACTGTGAGTATCCTTAATTGGCTTAATTAATCAGCCCCGGGTGGCTAAGCTGCTTATCACAGGCACATCTGCTGGGTGCTGCCCCGGCGGTGCCTTCTGCTCGCCGACTGACTACCAGTCTCAGCGCCAATGCCAGGCTAACGACGTGAGTAGACAAGTTTTGTTGAATGCCTTTGGACCTACTAACGAAACGTGGCACGTAAAAAAAGGTCAACTTGGCGATTACTTTCTGTGCCTAAACAATGGAAGCGCCTGGCACGGATGTTGGTATCTTAGATCTGCAACATATGTCACCACGTCGCCGCGAAATCAGGCTCCTAAAATTCCACATTTTTACGACTCTGTATATTCGCTTTCGTGATCAATACATGTCGCACTTCAACTCCCCGAGCATACTAGTAAAGTGCTGCTTGCTGCTCTTACAGCTAATATTTGAGTCCTGAAATACAAGCTGTGGATTATCATCTCACCGAATTTGATCACTACCAACAGACCGCATACATGGTAACGTATTCGCACGCAATACCAAGGGGCTGGGTTGGAAACAGTGGAAGAGAGAACGTAAATTAAGGCATCAAGATATAACTGATAAGACAAGCTCCAAAGCTCCGTAAGTATTTTCAGCTCACTGGTATGAATGCTGCATAAATTTATGATCAAATTACTTCGAATTTAGGTGTTAAATTTACGAACCAATCTGCTTGTAGAACTTAGAGAGTAACAACTACAACCATAAGAGAGTTCTACTGACAACAGGTTAGTTCAATTTGTAAATAATTGCACCTGACAGAACTTGAGCAAGTAACATTGGGAGCCCTGGCTGCGAGCCATTGAGGCAGTGATATTGGAAATTCGGGGGCTGAACCCGAGCCACCGGGGATCACTCTCGAACACGATACCCGCCATGTCTGCTGGTGAACTCTCGCGTTAACGTATCAGTGCTTAGCGGTTAATGTAGCTGCCTTTGACTCGGAGGACTTCTCCGGCGAAATCTCCTCCGAAAACACCGCCTCAGGCCTGGATGAGCCTATCCCAACGGGCTTATTGCGCACCCTCGTCCGCCTTGGCCTCAGATCTAACCGCAACCACAACCTCTCATAGTTCCCGTTGATTTACTCTGGTATATTCTAATCATCTTTTACCTTGCGCTCACCGGGAACAGCTCACCAGACGATACTTTGATCAAGCTTCCGTTTGACTCGTCATCTACCTGGGCTCGAATAGCGATAGTAATGACTTCTCAGCGTCGCACTATCTGCTCTAGTCCATTACAGGTTCCTGAGTTATGCCATACTATATGCAGCTTCCTAAATAAAAAGCACTATGTCAATTTGCTCTATCTGTCTCGCTCCCTCTACGACTATGTGCTACCACTGGTCTGGGGTGACGTAGATCTTCAGTTTATTCTATTCCTGATTCCAGGATCAAAAGTAAGTGAAAGTGCCTCTAGTAGTTGGGAACACTCGTACCGTGTAAGATTACGTTTAGCCTTTATCTGTTGCTTGCTCAGTATCCGTCTAGGTGTTCGATTTCCCTGCGACAATCGACCTATCCCGGCTCAACTTTCACTCAAATTTTGTCAAGACACTAAGAACAGCTAGCTCTTACGCTGTTCACCTCCCGGATGAGTGCCTAAATTTGAAGATGCGGACGGAATCGCCGCCCTTACTGCCAAATTTGAAATACTTAATCGTCAACACTTTTGGCGAGGCCAAATCCGAACACGTTGAGTGGGTACCTCGGCTATTGCATCCGGGTCTCCTTGGATTTGAGATGTATTCCCTCAAGGCCGAAAACAGAGAAGGGGGTACACAGGAAATACACTCGTGGCTTGACTCGAAGACGTGTCTTGGCTTGCTTGACCAACTCTCTCGCACGTGCTCTCGTCTCAAAATCCTGCGTCTATACCCGGCAGAATTCAAAGGTGCCAGCGAGGCTCAGCGCGCTTTAGCCTACAAACAAATTGGTGACCTTGCCCACCTCCGATCTCTCACGCTCGGTGGAACTGTACTTCAGAACGAACTTTTTCGGGTTCTGAGTCAGCTTCCGCATCTTGAAACGCTATCGTTTCGCGCTGACGAGTCTCAAGCCCAAGAGGATTACGACGAGGTTATAAATGTACCTGAAGACTCGTTTCTATCACTTCGACATCTGAACCTGTATCAACTCAACGAGTCACCCATGTCTCGCTTATGCAAAGTTCCCCAGCTCTTCCGTCATCTGACTTCAGCTGTCATTGTTTTTGAAGGCAAACCTCACTATTCCGGCAGGCTCGTTGTCTACCGTGTCAATCGTTCGGAGGTTTCTATCACTTCCCTTGGTGCAAACAGCCCATCTATCGAGCGCCTCACTTTGTTACCCGATGGGGACTGTACGTCCTCTTTCGAAGTGTCTTGGTCGGCTATCAGCGCATTTAAGTTTATGCCTCTGCGGTATTTGAGTGTCGGCTCAGTTAAACTTGGGTTCGGTTCTGGCTCTGGGGATCCACAAAATCGTGAACCGTTATGGGAGGATCTCCTCGCTGCCGTACCACAATTAGAGGAACTTCGCATGGAGACAAAAAGAATGACCGTAGAAGAGCTTCAACTGCTCGGATCTTCGCTTCCAAAACTTCGTCTGCTTGTATTCTGGCAGATTGATCTTTCTGGTGTGGGTCAACCTCCGGAGATGATCAAAGCCACCCAATCCATTACTCTTCGGTCCTGGTCGTTTTTTGGATCTAGATTGAGGTCTTTTGGAATTCGTCATGGCAGCTGGCTACCACGCATCCCAACATCGCAATCAAGTATTTGTGATGCTGCACGGTTTGTATTTTGAACCTTACAACGAATATACTTTAAACTATCTCCCTTAGGTTTATTTACCAAATTTGGCCGAATGTAACTTGTGAAACCGACATCATAGGGTACTGGCCTAACAGATCATCACCTAACGAGAAAGTAGGAGCGAGCTTGAAAAAAGCTATCACATTGTTGAAGTCTGGGGTTGATCCTGAGGGACACATCCATGATGGGTGGGAGACAGACCAAAGACATCTGGACATTATATGTGGCAGCTTTTGATGAATTGAAATGTATGCGTGATGAGTTAGTAGGGCTCATTCAGCAGGGTGTTGGTGCAAAATTCATCGAAACAGCATAGACTAATTTGACACATCGATCCGTAGAGCAATTATTGGCAAGTGCACTTCAAAATAGTACAACACCAAAGCGATTATTTTGGATCAGAATGTCTTTCTAGGCTTTATGCAAAAGTTACAGTTGCTGGTGTTACGTTCTCAGCGCAGCACTCGGAAGAAGTAAACGTGGAACGCCTTCAACCATTGTCAGCGCCTAACTTCCAGCCCCACCGCTTCCTCACCATATTGCATATCTCGAATCATATCCTTCGGCTTGACCCGATCACACACGCGCAACATACACTATTGTTAGGCGAGCGTATCCGATGCCGGCATTCCCAACTGGCCGAGAGCGCTGAACGACCCTTTGGAGTCGAAGCCGGCTGGCGCTGAGGCGCGGTATGTCGTTTTGTATTGCACAGCAAGCATGTCACTATATTATGATGATAGTTTTACGAAACCGTCCTATTTTTGGAGCGAATATTACTGACGCAATATAGTATGTCGGTAAATCCGACTTAGGGTCATATACCTATATAGCGCTGAAATCACGCCTTCGATGTATAATACACTTGTGATATTGGAGTTGTTACTTAACCGGGTGCTACGATGTCCGCGTGATAACAGAGCCATCACGGTTACGGCTCGTGATCGCAGTATGATCAAAGGTTAATCACAGTCCCCCCCTCGGCGCTTAGCTCGAAATGAAATCTTGCTAGCACATTCGACGACTGTGCCTATCACAATCTCACCATTATGTCCAACGTGCGTAACGGCCGAACCAATGCACAGCTACTAGCTGCAGGGCTGAAGGAGTGTACAATATGTAAATTCTGTTGGAATATCAATGGATTTACTCGCCATTATAACTCCTGCAAATCTCGCTCGGAGAATCGTCAGCGGGCACTCAAACGACCGGTGGCAGAGTCCAACCAGGCTCTAAATGCTACCAGCTCTAGCTCGCATCGACAAGCTCAACACCCGACGCCTATATTCTCTCAGCAAATAACTAGTTTGCTCGAGACCTGTTCTACCTCAGTGAACGAAGCTAGGGTGGCCGATCAACTCGGACATAACTCAAGTAATGATCCCCATGCAACAGACGGTGATTTAGAGCTAAATGGTGCGTAAGAGCAGTATTTATAATCTTTGAATTGGCGAAATCTGATTTAAACTGTGTTTTGCCTGAATATAGCCGAGCAGCCTGGTGAGCTTCAAGGTACCAGCCAACAGCTGGAAGCGCACAATAACTGTACGTTGCAGCTTACAATGCTCAGTATAGCATATAACTAAGTCATATGTTGAAAAAGCTCCGGAAGAGGGTGATATTAGAGTTCTCAGACACCCACGTCCAAACCGCTGTGTGGACCAGTTGGCGGGCAATCTCTTGCGCCGCCAGCAACAGTCACTTCCTGTCTTCTTGCATGGGAAACTTGCGCCATGGGCTCCCTTCCGTTCACGTGCAGACTTTTGATTCGCTCGTAACGCGCTGAGAGCAAACTTGTCGGAATCTGCGATTAATGAGTTCCTAGAAATCCACCATCTCTCGCCATCAAGCTCCGTCTCTTTCAAGAACAATCGGGAGCTTCAAATCTTCCAAGATCGAGCAGCTACCCAGCTCTCAATGGTGCGTTTCAACTATTTCTTCTCTGTCGTCTACACACGCTTACTGTAATACAATTGGGTAGTTTGATTCTGTCCAATACAGTGCTAACTACCAGAAGGGGCGGGACACGTTCTGTACTGAGCATATTGTGCTAATAAGATCACTGAAGGAGTGGTTTCTTGAGCTCGTACTTGACCCTCAGCTCCAACAACATCTACATTTTGATGCCGAGCAAAAATTTCGGTTTTCAGGTGACAAATGGGTTCGTTTCATTGACGAGCCTTGGACCGCAGAGAATTGGGCTAAGACACAGGTATGTACCTTATAATCCTCCTGGTAGTTGTACTTAGTAAAGAGCTGTGCGCTAGGCATCGCTCCCAAGCGATGGTCTGCCAATCAATATACATTTGTATGCGGATAAAGCGACTACTTCTAGCTCTGGTACCAAGAAGCTATACCCTGTTGTAGCACGGCTAGGGAATCTGCCACAGGAGATCCGTAACGGCAAAGGTGCGGGTGGAGGCCAGGTTGTGGCCCTGCTGCCAGTTGTAAGTCGCATTTGCGTATATGGTTGTTGTAGCTCCTAACATATATGTAGATCTCTGAAGAGGATCTACCAAAGGGTCTTTCCGATACCTCAGCCGCTGACTACCGGTGTGCTGTATGGCATGGTGCTGTTCAAAAGCTACTAGACACAATTCGACTCGAGGCATTTGCTGGGTACGCCGTAGAGCTAGAGTGCCATCGGGCACTTGGTCTGGAAAAAACACTATGGCGTCTATTCCCTAGCATCTCGATTGTTTCAGCAGACTACGAAGAGCAGTATGTGGATTTGACAAATTCAAGCTGTATGCTGACACTAAAATTTCAGGGTTATTGTTGTGTGTCACCGAGGCAGTGGATGTCTCTGCCCTTGTATTCGCTGTTTGGTTCCTGGCGACCAACTACACAACCTGTTATTGAGAATTCGGCTGCGTACTCCTGGGGATTTTTTAGACAAAATATCCAGGATTGATGGCCTTGGTATCACAGCTGCTCGAGGTCTTCTTAAGTCCCACGGTTACCGGCCTGTTCAGGTGAGCACCTGGTCCAAAACGACTCACGATTACTCACTATATGCGCTCTTTGCAGAATGCGTTCATGAGTTTAGGCCCTAGAACTAATATATTTGAAGCTCTTTCATACGACACCCTCCATTGTGACGACCTGGGCCGATGGGGAAAACATTTATGGGTATTACTCAAAGACCAACTGGCAGAGGAGCCCACCGAAATTCAATCTAGGTTTGAAGAACGGTGCGTTTCATGTGTTTTGTGTGCGCATACAACCTTATAGTATATGTAGAATTGATGCTGTTCCACCATGGCCGAATCTGGAGCATTTTCAACGTGCGCAGTCTGTTGACTTTGGGGATGGCTCAAAATATCAAGATTTACTTCGAGTGAGTGCATCGCAGTGGGTGTAGACTTGTCTTACAAATATGTCTCAAGGTTGTGCTGCATGGGTGCATAGAGCTCCCTGAATCGTTTGTACCTCTGGTACAGCTAGTCCGTATTCAAGCAGAACTCAGAGCTCTATCTTCGTTTGAGGTACATACTGAGGATACGCTTGCTCTCGGTAAAGATTTGGTCAAAAGATTTCACAAATCGAGCCAGGTGGGTTAGGTTATAGTGCTCCATTCACTGTTGCTAAGCGATACATGCTTATCAGGAGTGTACATCACGGTATGGGAAGTCGTTTGACTTCCCAAAGATGCACCTTCTTGTGCATCTTTTTGACGACATTCTCAATAAAGGTGTTGCTGCAAATTTTAGCACGAAGCCCGGCTAGAATATGCATGCAGGCTTACGTGATATCTACGAGGCAACCAGTAAGCGGAAGAGTACTGTGGACAAGGAGGTTAGTCTATATGCTCAGTGACACCTTTTAACCTTACTACGAGCGCTTGGTAGGTACTTCGTAAACATCACGCTGCCGTAGTATATGATTATATGCAGCTAAACATCGACGCTCATGATGCGGCAGCCTCGGCTGAGAGCGACAGCAACGAAGATTTGAGCAACACAAGTACTGTCTACCATGTCCGGCTTTGTGCCAGAAGCAATCAGCTTATTTTGCCACTGATTGAGGAACAGCAGCATAATGATCCAGCGTTTTACCAGTTGGAGCTCCGAGCGCATAAATTAATCAAGGAAATTGATCCTACGTTTCCGTTGGACCATCCATTTAAAGTATGTATTGCTGTCTCATGTCTTCTACGCATACTGACTCTACTTGAGGTCTACGAATGCCATATGCTGAAAGTACAGTTCGAGTCATTTGAGGATTGGCGCTTACATCGTGACATTCTACGCTGCAATCCGCATGTCCATTCCAAGGAAAGAAGAGACTGCGTGATTGTTCAGAGCGACCGGGGTGTCACATTGGCCCGTTTACTCATGCTTATATTGTGCATGAATCCGATCACAAAATCCGACCTTTCACTTGCACTAGTGGTGTATTTTGATCCAGTCTATGGTCCAGTCCCACCACTTGAGCGTGCATTGGGTTTTAAACGGTTCCGCCAACACCCCCGCAAGAGTGCAGAAATCATACCTGCCAAGTCAATTATCCGAGGAGCGTTGTTGGTATCAAGCTTGGAGGAGCTTGAGTCCCGGGAGGAAGATTTTTTCGCAAATGATTTGGTTGATTCAGACATGTACCTTCGATTCAGACATTATTCCAAGAACAAGATGTTTCGCTAAAGATTTTTATTTATATACATATTCTACTCAATCACTGTCTTCAAGCGCCCCAAATGCTTCAGCACGAGCAATTGCTGCTTCAATCCCCACATCCGCATCAGCATCGGCTGCATTACGAGCTTGATCTCTATTGTCACGGTTCCGCTCTGAGAAGAATTCAGCGTCCCACTCTTGGAGAAGGGTTGTATACGGTCCTACGGGACCATCATTGTCGATAATGGTCTTCTCATGCAGGAGCCCACGGATGATTAGCTCCTTATAATTTTGATAAGCGTTTCGCCACTGTATACCTGTCTCTCTTCCAACTTTACGGAACTCTTTATCAGGTGAGATAACCCATCGCGTCTATTGTCAAACCAGCAACGCAAGCTATTAGTTGTTTTTTCTTCTGGAGCGCACCACTCACCCATGTAGCTGCCGCAGCAATTGCACCCGGAGTGATTGCTTTGATACTCAGCGCATCAGCAAGGACTTGAGGTCCTTCTGCGTCGTTATCTTGCCCTTCGATAACTGAGCTTGGTCCAAACATGATAGCACGAAACACCTAAGGATAGAGACATAACCATCAAACTATGTCATTAATAGTGGTGAACGTAGTCACTCACATCCTTGATATAGAAGCTACGGAACTCGTGCTGTGGGTCACCCACTCTCCCATTGCGGTAAAGTACTGGAGCCATGGTCGGATATTTCTTGCTTGGCACGGTTTCTTCTGGCTGGTACCCAAGTAAGTCGCGGAAGTCTTCCTACACAGCTCGGAAAGTGTGATTCTTGATCAAGTCTTGGCTAACTCCGAAACACAGCGAGCCGGTGGCTTTAACTCTGGCACTTGATGTGCGGCGTTGTGACGAAAGACTATCGCCAAACTAGTTAAGAGACATCCACAGTGCTGGTGAGTTCACGAATTCGAAGAGAACCGCGCGATTAACTCACCACCTTCCTAAAATGCTCTTCTTCGTTAAACCCCGGTATTAGCTCTTGTGACATTGATAGCAGCATGTCCTTGCGCTCTCCCTGGGCTCGCATCTCTGGTGTTTCGTTGGAGTAACGCATTTCGTCAGTGTAAGTATCGTCGATTTGGATTTCGTGAAGATCAGGGGTAACCCATAGCATATACAGTAGAGCACAGCGCTTTCCAGCATGCTTGTACTTAAAGTCTACTGGTACCGGCTCCTGGGGCGCAGCGCGACGGCGCCTTCGACGTCCAGCCTGGGCAGCAAGGAGGTCGTCACGCTCTCTAGTGAGTTCGGTGATCTGCCGCTTTAGGTTGGTGCGTTCAACTTGTAGACCAGTTACGAGCTGAGAAGGCGAAGTTTCTTCGTTAGCTTCTTGTCTACTAGACTAGCGCACTTACCTCCTGTAGCTGTGCATTTGTAGCGTTTCCGAGCTCTAAATTGTCTGATTCGTCGCTTGCATTGCCATCGACATTGCCAGCGCCTCCCCTGTTGACTCGCCCAGCTGTGTTGGCCCGATGGACTTGCGGCATCGAAGTTGTGTGGGTAAGGTACGGTTTACAGTATCACAGTAAAAACTTACTATGTGAACCACATTTCAAATCACTCTAGAAGGATCTATAACGACATGCAGAGGTTGCAAAGCTGGCCTTATTTTTATAATATTACAGTGTAAATGTATGTAAAATGACGAAAAAAATGGATCAAAAACAATAGGAATCCCGCCCTGTTACAGAGCCTTTCAATTAGGTGATTTACAGAGGACATTTCCCTTATAAATGCCGGAGCCGTAAACAAGAGAGACTTAATGAAGCTCTAATGCCGGTTGGCCCTGCTTAGCCATGCCCTAGGACATGGTTCCATCAATACTACCGGGTGAGGGTAGGTCAAGCATATAACAGTTTGGGATAAATACTAAGGTTCTCTTAGTCGCAGCCAAAAGTCCAGAATATTTAAATCCGGGTTTGTGGGTCGCGATGGCGCTTATGTGACTAGGTCCGACTCTACTAATAAACCACAATAGCCGAAGAGGTATCACGCGAGCAAGGTCGTAAGTTCAATTCTCTGTTATGTCTACAGTATTCACACTAACTAGATTTATGAAACAGATAGAGAACAAATTAGCAAAGCGCAAACAGAACGAAAAAAAACGGGTTGATTCAAACAGTGCAAACAGAACAACAAGAAGAAAAAAGTTGATTCGATAGATAGCAACGAGTGAATAAATGTTTTGATGTCTAGTCAGTTAGGGCGGTGATTACGCATCGTGACTAAACTGAACATGACCGCAGCGCTAAGACAGAACACAGCCGTAATGGTGCGCGGTCGCTTACCCCAAGCGCTACTACGCTCGGGGTCCGTGATCATGGCCACATAGTGAGCGTGATCACAAACGATTCCAGATACCACACGAAATCACAAACATGTACGTTATAGCGCGTGATATATGCATATCGCTCTATTAGGTTTTTACCGACATAGAAACTCCATTTGATGTGTATCCTGAGTCGATCGTAAATACACCAAGGTGCCCGGAAATGCAAAAAAGATGCTCTACTACGCTTCACAGTGGCAGAAGCAAGTATGATGTACCATATCCCACTGCGTTCGCCGTTTTAATTCAACGGGCATGACGGCAATCTCGCTTCTGAGTTAGTCGCCCATGTCAGACGCGGGTGGAATTGGAACGGAGCGCCCGGTGTGGAAAGCGCATAATGACGTATATCAAGAGATTTTTCGGTCATTACTGTAGACTCCTGTAACGAAGCACTGTCCCGTGTCCCAGGAGGGCCAGTGCATAGTTAAGTCGGCCATTTGTCCCATGGTCCCATACCTCCGAGTGCATATGTTCCCGGAAGGGACAAACTAATTACATAAGATATTTATGCTACATTTGACAATGTAACAGTTGAATTATCTCATTGTTCGTGTTCTGCCTCCTCCCCGCCCACCCCCACGGGGCTGTTTTTGGCTTGTTTGCTTCTCCGTCAACCTCCCTACTTGTTCTTGATTGACGTCGAGAGCATTATTCACTTGGCATCAATCCATCGGTGTCCGTAGCTTTTGATTTGTCGCTTGAATGGTGTTGTTGAAACTGTTGAAATCCTGTCTGTTTTGCTAGTAAAAGACGAAGAATCAACCAAAATTTCCGAAGTTTCGAGCTAATCCGATTACCCCCAGTGCTTATGTCCCATGTCCCCGGGCAGCCAGTGCTTAAGCTCCCAGTGGGACACGCTTACATAAGCAGTGCCTCGTTACAGGAGTCTACAGTACGGTGGCAGCAAGGTATATATAAAGGAGAGGGGAAACAAATTGATTGAATATTTGCTCTTCATTCGGATTCTCCCCGTCACTGAAACTTCTCAGCTCATATTTTCTCGGCTATTAGCAAGATGTTTTTCTCAATGTCAACTGCCCTTACTATTACTACGGCTGCCATGTCTGCCCTTGGTGTCGCCGCAGAGACGCACACTGTGCGTTTTAAGAATAACTGTGGTCGTGGCACTGTGAGCCTAGTTCAGTGTCCTTTCATCTATCCCATGTTGATTGCCAATTGCAGCCCAAGCTTGTTCACGAGGGTAAGGTACTCTCAACGGGAGGGTCTTACACCCACAACGGGCCGCTTATTTCCGCGATTGCCTACCTTGACACTGGGTGCCTGCTTAATGGAGAGAAATGCTCGACTGTCGAGACCACACTCAAGAATCCGACATCCCCTGGCGCTGGCTCGAGTACTGATGTGACCCTCATCCCGCCACATAAGTTCAACGTTAAGACTGGATTCAGCTACTATAGTGGATGCGAGAGCACGGGTAATACCTGTGCGAGTGCTAATTGCTGCCCGCAACACGCCTTCTGCAAACCAACCGACTATGAATGTCAGCGACAATGCCAAGTTAACAACGTGAGTCACAGCGTTCTTATTCTGAACCGAGCTGACTATATACTTTTAAAGGTTAACCTGGAGATCACCTTCTGCTGAATAGAACATCGCTTTTGCCGAAAGCGCTCTCTACGAACGAGCAATTGATACTGTTAATTCTAACTGCCCGTGTCATGTTCATTCTGTCCTGTAACTTGTGCATGTTATGTATCGAACGGTGAAATCCAATGCCTATCTACTCATTTAAACTCGGGCACAAAGGCCAAAAATCGCAGCAGGGCTATTGACCTTTCACGTCGATATTTTTCAGCAATCATTCGGGTTCGCCAGAACCGGAGTTATTACACCCGTGTGGCAGGAAACCTACCGAAAACTACAGAAAGGTAAGCAGAGCTTGCACTTCCTTAGCAGTCACTCGACGAGATCTCTCAAATGCCCAGCAACGGTGTAGTACGGTCCAGAATAGCACATTCCGCGCGGATTCATCATGTAATTGCTGGGGGCGCTCTGGGATCTTTTTGTCTTGGGTAACTGCGTTGATGATGGCGTGCGAGGAATGCAGCTCCATAAAAGGAAGCTGGCCAGTGACAACCTCCTGGTGTACGTTAGTAGTAAAATCTGCTTGGGGTTCAGGTACGGCTCACAAGTAACGTCTATAAGTGAGAGTATATGTTGATTAGTCAGCTAGAGTATTCGTACGTCGATTCCAGGTAGTAACTCACCATCCCAAGCGCATATATGTCAGTTTCTTTGCACCTTATTCCAACGTCCATCAGCAACTCCGGTGCCTGCAGAGCGACCGATGAGCTGGCCCATATTAATGGTTCGAGTCACTGACCATCCATCGGAGGGTTCCTCCGCCAGGATCCGATTCCGAAAGTTGCAAATTGATTTCATGAACAATCGATAGGCCAAAGTCTGTGAGCTTCACAACTCCGTCCGATGATACCAACACGTTATCCTAGGTGAGTTGTCAATTTGCTAGACCGATTGATAGATATTCCCATAAACCTACACCCTTCAAGTCACCGTGTACCTACGCCTCAGGTTATCAGCTGCGAACTCCTCATATCAGAAGTTATCTCACCACCCCGATTTCGTGCAGATATGCTACAGCGTTCACCAGCTGCTTGCACTAGGATAACAAGGTCAGACAGGTCGTACAACAATTAGAGTACGACTAACCAAAGAGAACCGATCAATATCAGGCTGTCGATTGACTAGAGCAACGACATTGCCGTACTCCATCCACGGAGACACCATGGCCAGGCAGTCTCGAAACTTGGCGAGCCCCCGAAGTTCTAGGACGTTTGCATGCCGTAGTCTGGACCAGGTGAACAGCTCGCGGGCAGTACGCTGTGAATCGAAGATCGAATGAGTAACCCGCGTGCGGGCCTCGCGAATCACGCACCTTGAGCTCTTTGCTATCGCTATGCGTCGTCCGACGTAGACACTTGATTGCGAGTTGCGTTCCGTCGCCGAGTGTGGCGCGATACACATCTGCGAGGCCACCACATGCGATCGGACGAGGCGAACAACGACAAGAATCAGATCCCAGTTGGTGTGTGAGGTCCTGGACATCAGAGGCTTCTACAAAATAAGCAATAATGTGTTCCAAAGGCTATGTGAGTGGCGTTCTAGTCAGATATCCTCAGCGAGACTGCAGAATATTGGCTCACTGTACTGGCCGTAACAGCAAAGTTCGTCGAGAGCCACGGATGAATATTGAAGAACTTGTTTTTGCAAACGTGTAAACTTCGATATCGGCGAAAGAGCTGAATGAATGCGCGCACCTCCTGGGGTACGATCCAGAAAGGAGACATATAGCGTAGCGGACGGTGAGCGTCAAGCCACACCAGCACGTTATATGAACCGATTACCTTCTATCGTAGAAAATATAGGGGTCATTCATTCGTTCGCACATTCACAAGAAGCGTGCTCACAATCTAGCCGTTCCACACCAAACACCCTAGACATGAGCGACGTCCTCACATTTTTTTAGTTCGGAACAACTTGCCTCCTACTCGTCAAGTCTCATCGGCTTCTCGATGCGAGGGTGAAGAAGATTAGCACGTACATCCTGTAGAATTGATGAGGTGGGCGCCTTTGGCATGATTTTATTCTAGGATGAAAACCGTGCTTACAGACTAAAACATAGGACGCGTCAAGATTCAGCCACATCTTGCAAAAGCATGACCTACGTTCTGTCAGGTGACTAGTGAGTAAATAGATGGAGCTATTGGTCAAAAAGTTGCCAACTTACAGGCTACATCCGAATACGAGTCAAGCTCTTAGCAATAAGAAACAATAAACTCTACTCGCAGTCTGCAAACCCCCATCAGCGTCTCAATACATCAATCATACGTAGTTTACATACGTTCTAGATCCATCTTCTACATGACTAGAGCAGTTTTCTCACAAGGCGGACTCACGGACTATGAACGTCGCTAGGTCTACTTTTTCCAACACCATAGTTCAACTAGGGTGAACACTTACAATCTAAAGTCAAATCAGCGGTTGGGTGATGGTGTGAATATTCGACTCGACGTACATACTACAGAGCATATCAGCATACGAACGATACGAACGATAACGTTTCGAGTTACTCACAACCTAAACCCGAGCTGTCGAATAGCAAACAACTAGACTAAATACCAAGTTTACATACCAACTATTACATATCCATTAGAAAAGTGCGTCGACGAACATTGGAAGTGACCTACACTCTACGGTAACAAAACCATCGAAAAAAACATGTTTATAATGAGCCAAAAACTCTAGGAGACGGGGCAAACTCACATTCTATCTCGGCGAATTAGCATCTATCCCGCACGATGAGCAAACACGAAACACGTACATGCTAGGCAAACATACTGATACCAACAACCGAGTCAGATTTGTGGAATCTGCGAGTCTGGTAGGAGACGTACACGCTTCTCCAACGAAACAATTAGCTCGAAAATTGGGAAATGGGAAATAGCTCGACGTACTCGCTACATCGCGTTAATCCCAGGATCAAAGGCTCAGCGTCGTTCAGAACCGAACGTCGTGAACACTACATACAACAGGCTAGATTTGATAACCGAAACATAAGCACATATATGCTACGATAGATTAGGTACATACAATCACCTGTATAATTCATGTTTGAAGAGGCGAGCCCTTCAATCGTGATGATCAATAAACCCAGTCTAAACTAACCACCTACGCAATCCCCATGAGCAAATATGAAAAAACAAATACTAAAAAAATGCGACGTGCATGTTCGTTTCTGGGTTCCGTCTGAGCCTGATAGTCAGAGTGTGTAATCGTAGCACAGAACTTCATGAAAACGAACCTCCTGTATATCCAAGGATGGCACGGTTAGTCCTCGTATCTAGCACTCATAAGGAGAATACTTACGGGCTACCACACATCACCAACCCAGCGCAATTAATTGCTCGAGATACTCATATACTAAGGAGAAAACTCACGTCCTACGACACGATAAAACACAAGGCCAAGTCCGGACGTTTGGAGGGCTGACCATCTAAGCTCGACAACCGGGAGTTCATGGTAGTGAACGATTAGCGAGTTGAAGGATGCGTGGACTAACGTCCTGTTGGGTAGGGACCTTGGTTGTGAACGATGGTGGGTGGACGATGGAGCTGAGGGAACGTACGGGCTACAATCTAATCAGAACGCTTCTCGAACAAAGTAAGATCCGGCGGGTATTACTCACGATCTATTATTTCGTCCATTCAATATATCTACGACTTCAAGAATTCGCCTGACTTACAATCTATGGAACAGTCTCAAGGCTGAGCGCGACCTGGTAGTATAACAAGTTTGGCTTACATCCTATAACAAGTACTCAGAAATTACCGTTTGGGCGGGTTGAGGAGACTCACATGCTGCAGTAAATTTCGTCATAGATAGAGATATGGAAGCGAATCCTCCGAGTTCGAAAAGGCAGAGACGTACGTCCTATAAGTGTCTAATAAGATTTAGGTATGACAGTGCGATAGGTCGCGACGCACCATCTACGAATTCAATGAGCCTCATAAGTTGAGACAGGAGGAGACCAACTCACATTCTGGAAGAGAAAAAACAGTCAGGTTTAGGATAAAACATCCGCCATAAACTCACTCTCTTTGTGACCAACAAACCAGCTCGTCAGCCACCTGGCCCCTCGCCCCTCGTTAAGCCAACAAATCTCACCTTCTACTCAACACCGTTACCCTTACATCAACATATTCCCTTTCAATCAATAAATACACAACTCACCTCCTAACCCCAAAGTATATCAAATCAACCCCTACCAGCTGATATCCGGCGGCACGCGATAAGACACACAACTCACCATCTTAATTTATTATGCGCAAATCACGCACGTTTCAAACTCAATTGCGATACGACGTCTATATCCAGGAGCGTGACTTACAACCTTGTGTGTGAGAAAGACAAGGGACAAGTTAATTATAAGTAGGGTGGGTGATATTGGATAAGGGGATGGGTGGGACGAACCCATGTGTCGAGACGATGTTTGATTTCGGGCTTGAGAGAAACGTTAGAAAGTGGAGGTGGCGAGAGTGGGACAAAGGAGGATCGACTGGTACTTTAAGATCGAGGTAGCCGTTCTCCTATATAATTTACGAAACGATCAACTCTGATTCTTGAAACCCGAAACCCGCGAGTCCCACCATTTCTTTTGGCCGAGAGAGTGCCGAGAGATAACGCGAATCGCTTTGTGTGCCTGAGAAAAATACACGAAAACTGTAAATCGAATACACACACGAGGGTTATACAAAAAACAGGGGCACTCGGTCGTGGTTGTGCAAGGGCTGGACCTCGTGGCCCTGAGAGCGATGCGTTATGTAATATATTATACCGGAACAGGGTAAAAGATGATTTATACCGTACGCCCATTAAAACGCAGTCAAACGGTGGGATGCCCCGTGGTTTCTACCGTTATTACTCGTTTGTTACCACTACTGTAGCTGGACACAGCAACTTGTGCGAGTCGCAAGTCGCAAGTTGCCAATGCCTAGAGCGCCAGGTAAGAGCAAACGTCAATCAGGTTGAGTTCGGTATTTAGAGATAGCATGACTAGACTCACGCGCGTTGGCACCTTGAATCACAATATGCAGCCTGTTTACATTGCTGACACAAGTGGCGAACCATACTTGTTGATTCAGGCGTGGCCAGTTGGAAGCACCGAGGATAAGCGCAGTTGTGACCAGACGAATCGTGGGACTGTTTCAGAGATCTAGAAAACCGAGCCCAAGGGCGAACGGCCAAATCAACTAAAACCTTTCGTTTTGTGTTATTGATCAACCATAAGTTGGCGGACTGGGTCAGATGCCGAGCCACTTTGGCCCAATCTGCGCTGGACTCGAGGAAATGTCCTGGGGCTGCTGGCACCAGTACATCGGTGACAGTTGCCATCGCTTCGTATACCTCTGCGACATCGTCTTGCTTATCTAAAACCTCAAGCTCGTTGCCTATATTCTTAGCATTATGTACCTTACACATGCGATCACAGCGAAGTGACTCACCTTCATCCGTTATCAGAAGTAGAACTCGCGCCAATAAACTGACGCCTTCTTCATCCGCAAACATCTCAGCGTATAGTCGCTTTTCTACCGAGAGTTGAAGCATCCCCGAACTGATCACTCTGAATCTACCTGTGAGCACCTAGACCCTAGAAACACCAAAAGTACCCACCCGAAGTATGAAAAGCATGTCAGGGCTAGAAACCGTACTTTGGGGTGAATAGCAGCAGGAAATCGGCCGTAGTACTCAAATACAAGCCACATAAGCTGCAGTCCAGTACGCAGAATAGCAAGAAGCTCATAAGATGTTGCACCATAGCTGTATCCCCATGCATCGTTGGACCAGTCGATGATCTGGGCCAGAAAATCAAGTGACACCGAGCCGATGCATGCTCTATCTTGCCGCCAGATCTT
>WSTJ01000673.1:0-19988 GCA_019623705.1 Ceratobasidium sp. 428
CTTCCGAGCGGAACTGAAGAGTTTGACCATGTAATCCTGGCCACTCATTCCGACACGTCCCTCAAGATGTTACAACATGGCAACGGAATGACATCCGAAGAAGAGGCTATACTGGGCTCGTTTGAATGGAATAAGAATAGGACCGTACTGCATGCCGACGAGGACGTGAGTACAGGGTAAATCTTATAGTTCGACTCTATTGATTACCGAATGTTACTTGACAGTTAATGCCGAAACGACGAGCTGCATGGTCGTGCTGGAACTATCTTACTTTCTCTGAAATTAACGCACGAGGAGAGAAGCGAGCAAACGCAAACAAAGTGGCATTGTGAGTTTGTATTCAGCTAGTTGATTTCAGCTTTACTCACTGATACCAATAGGACATGTGAGCAACAATCGACTGTGTCGACCAATCCACGCTCTTATTCATTCTCGCTTCAATTTAGACTGCATGAACCACTTGCAACACATCAGCGAACCAAAGCACGGCCCCGTCCTTGTTACACTCAACCCTCCGTTTGAGCCCAAGTCTGACCTGGTCGTCGCGCAAGCTCGATACGAGCACCCTGTGGTTAGCGCACAGGTAGGTATTAGGTTGATTTTCAGGCCAATGTCTTGTGCTCTAACATACATGTATCTATTTTCACCGCTCTAGAGCGTTCGTGCACAATCCGAGCTCCCAAGTATACAGAACGTGCGTGGAATATCATACGCTGGAGCCTGGACCAAATACGGTACGTGTATATCTGCTTCTTTCTATTTTATTAGCATGACTTGGCTCACAACTGAACAGGCTTCCACGAAGACGGATTCACGTCCGGTCTGAAAGCTGCGACGTCAATCCTTCTCTCCAACCTCCGTGTCTCCATTCCATTCTCTATCACATCTCCTGACCGCGCAAGTGAATCGGTGGTTGTGAGAAAGACGCTTGAGCGAGCGATTGAAACGGCGGAGAGGTTCCGAAGGTTGGCATGTGTGGTTGTTTGGTGGATGTTTGGCGTTGTTGGGTTGGCCGGCACTGGTACGGCAAAGAAGGTTGACTAAATGCGAGTATTTCTGCCCCAAATAGACGAACAAAATCAACGATCACAGGATTCAAAACGTTCTTCTATAGTGGCCTGGTTTACATACATAATATACACCCGTGCGACAAAACCGTAGGTCAGATAGTCTGTAGCCTTTATGCGCAGTTAAGTCAATTAGATAACATGAGCGGAACCAAAAGCCGCGACCACACATAACTTAATTCATTTGAGGCCTGAACAGGTTGAAAGCGATATGTGCAAGCAATCCCGTTCGATGTCGGCGTGCTGATAGGGTAAATGCGGGATTATATCTTAACCACTTTTCTAGATCTTATGGGCTGAGGTCGACAGTCATCTTCACTCGCAAGGCGGTGCCTAACCACAGCCTACTTCAAGGCGACGATATCCAGAATTCGATGGATTATCCTGTGATTGTGAATGGCTAGGTTCTACCGAGGCGTTAGAAACCGGCGAATTTTCCACACATATGGGGTTTCACCGGTTCTCTCGGACTCTCAGCTGCTCACCCTAACCTTCAAGTAAGATAGGGTCACTTAATAGGCGCACTCCGTGTATCAATACGAATCAGGCTCAGGAACTACGAGGTACACCCTTTACGGACCACGCGCTAACTTACGGTAAGTTCACAGCTTTCGCGCTATAGCGACAAAAAGGTGTTGCAGCCAAGACTTAGATGTGTATATTGCGCAAAAGTTCTTTTCCAGTATAGAACAACGTATAGCTCAAACGACTATACGCGATATCATGCGTTGAGAGGTAGACATAGAAAAGCTGAGCGCCATTCCATACTCACAATTTGCATACCTTCTCTTACTTCATACTCTTTCACTATGGACTTTGTCTTAAAGTACTTTCGCTCCAGTCGTAGCTCTTCGACGCCGAGTCACTCGAGCTCGAGCGCAGCCTCATTGGTCCGCAAAGATACCTTGCACTCAACTATCAGCACTTCCGAGACTCTCGTACCCGGGTTGTCGAATGGATCAAACCAAGCACCCGTGAGACTCAAAGGACAATACCTAGCAAAGGACTTTGGAGCAGTGTCTAATAAATACGGTGCAATTGGGTATGGTGGAATGACATCGGCGGTCTAGGTGAGTACATACTGATTCGCATTTGCACACAATCAAACGGCTAAGACCTTGTTCTTTTCTTTCGTTGAGGGTTAGGCACTCAACTTGAATGAGTAGTCTATACATCCTCATTTGTCGGTGTTGCATGTTTTCATCCTCCGCTTACAGCTAGTCGAATGTGTTTTATATGTACATGGATCAACTCCTTGTTCAATTTTTGATCATGTCCATCGCGTCAGCTGTCTGCCCTAGCCGCCCCGTCAGGCAATAAATCTTCTAATCAGACTGTTCTCGCTCAAGCCTCGAGCGCCAAGATAGTACGAAGAGACAACAAGCCTTCCACTTCTCTCATGATTAGGGTGTAGCATATATCTAGTGTTTGTCCGGCGTCAATGAAACCTGCCCATGTTTAGGACACAAGCTCGAACAAGCCAATAGTACTTGTCAACCGGTCACTAACGCCTATCTTTGAGCTCCGGTTAATTTGTCGTATACCTATGAATGTGCTTCCTGCCCAAATGTCGCCTGTATCGTCTGCTATATAATATTAGATAAGATTTGCTTCAATGTCGCAGCGTCTCACCGTGACTATACCTCTATGCTTTGAACTCACTGCCGCCTTCGGTAGCAGGGTGGTACCTGATAGTAATCGGCTTCAAAGCAGTGATGGTAGACTATCTTGTGATTTCTAATGACCGGATTCTACCGGGAAGTCCGACTCTGGCGGACCTGCCATACGCGAAAGCTTTCGTCGGCTCTCTTGAAGGACGAATCCACCCACCTTAACATTCAGCTCAGATACACCGGCTTAGCAAACATAGCACTCAATTTATCAACGTGACTCAGATTCAGGAACGAGAGACATACTCTCATCACGAACTGCACTGCGGATTCCTGGTCAGCTCACAGCTTTTGCGCTAGCAATAAAAACAAGCACTACAGCCGAGGTTTAGACGCATATTATTCTGTAGAGACTTTCCAGCATGTGAGGATTGTATAGCTGAGGTGGTTTTAGGAGCCAACACGCGCATTGAGCGACGGGAGTATAAAAGCTAAGTGCCATCCCTTGCTCAGCTATCTCATACTACTCATCGCTCTTTCACCATGGCCTCTATCTTAAAGTACATCCGTGCCATATATAACACCTTAACACTTCAGTCGAGTTCGAGTACAACCTCGTTGACTCGTACGGATACCCCGCATTCGTCCGTCAACCCTCCTAATGTTGCTGCACCCTCGTCGGATGGGGCCAGACGAGCTCGCATGAGTTCCGAGTCGCAACACCATCCAAATGACTCTGGAGCGGCCTCTAACAAATATGGCGGGATTGGACAAGGTAAGATTACATCTATCGCCCAGCGAAAATACACACCAGCTCACGTTTGTGAACACCATATAGCTGAGACCTATTATTTTTCGACCTTTCGTTGAAGCTAGACACTGAGCTTAAATGTACATCATGTTTACGCTCGTTCATTGACACTGCATACGATTTGCTATCTCTGCTTATGGCCAGTTCAATTGACAGTATATTGTGTACGCGCACGGGCCATCTCTTTGTTTGGTTTTATTAGTGGTCTACCATACCCAGTGTCCGTGCTAGCCACTCATTCCAAACAATCGATCCGAGAAAGATTGTTCTCGCTTCGGCCGATCAGCAGGATAGCACAGAGACGCATCTAGCCATTGGCTTCTCTAGTGCTTTACATAGCATATATCTAGTGCTTGTCCGGCAAACTTATCTACTTCATCCTTGACTATAGTATACTAGGTAAAGCAGATTCCTGGGCCATTGAACCTGACCAAGAATAAGTATTTGATATGTTTAGAACTTGGTTTTGTGTAATCCGAGATTCGTAATGGTAGAGTCGGCGGCGAGCGCGCTTACTGAGAGGGCTATATTCCGTCGCGCATATATCCACTCTCGTGGGCATCATCATTGCGTGTCCTATTCACGCCTGACAGGCCGCCGAGGAAAAGTACTTCTGGGTGTCGAGGCCGCGGGTATGAGCTCCAAGTACTCAGCGCATCAACTCAACGCTCTGCAGAGCTGATTTGATCTCCTCAGGGAGCGCTTTTGCCAGCGAGGATATAGAGCTCCGTACCCTCAAATCTTCGGAGAATGCCGAAACTGAGGACAGGAGGATGTACCGAGCGCCGGCTACTCTTTGACTGCTGGGCGTCTGATAACTGAGGGGTCACATGGACGTGCGGAGCTTCATATACTCACTGGCAAAAGCGCTCCCTGAGGAGATCAAATCAGCTCTGCACTGGAGTCAAGGTGATGCACTGAGTGCTTGAGCATCGTACCCGTAGCCCCGACACCCGGCAACACTTCTCCTCGACAAGTCACTAGGTGTGAATAGGACATGCGACAATGTTGCCCACGAGAGTGGGTATATGCGCGACGGAACACAGCCCTCTCAATTAGCGCGCTCGCCGCCGGCAGACTATACGAACGCACCGCAGATATCCTCCAGCAGCATTAGCCGGTGCATATCCAACTGTCAGCCTCACTTGCAGCTTTCAGCTCGTTTATCGAAACACATATTTGTCTCTACCATGTCTGCTCCCACCTATATCGTTCAGCCCGGCGACGTGCTCCTCGTCCCCGAGCAGGGCTTGACCCAATTGTCGATCGAGTGGCAGCAGAGCCTCCAGAACAAGAAGGCAGACTACCTCACCGGCTTCGTTCAAGTCAAGGGCAAGGGTGAGTGTCGCCGACAAGCCCACGTGCAGTATTTACAGACTCGGTTTGGCTTTTTTGTGCTGCTCCACCTTCAGGCGAGGCGGGCAAAGCCCTGTCTTTCCTCCAGCGTGAATGGTACAACACCGATCATCTGGGCCCCAAAGGTAAGCTGGCTCAGTTGCTTGACTTTGCCAAACATGCACCGACTCTCCGCAAAACCCAATCGGCAGTCGGCGACTACTACGAGCTCAAGGTCGACGGCAAGTCTCGCTATGGCCAGAAGAACGCCAAGGGCGAAGCCCGTTTCATTGTTTACCACGACACGTCCCGCAACCCGTTCCAGGTGAGTCGCAGGGAGCGCCCGTCCCTGCTTTCGGATGCTGGAGCCTGCAGCTAACCCGAGCCGTTCTTCCTCTGCAGCATCGGTTCATGAATCAAGCTCTGCGCCAAACCGCCCTCGGTATAGGCCAGAAGATCGCTCAGATGATGGGCGTGTCTAGTAGCTTGATCGACACGGCTACTTCACAGATCCAGTGCGGGGGCGGTGACCCGCTCCGTAAGTTCTGAGCTGATGGGACCGTTGTCCAAATCGCTCTCTCTCACGTCACGATCTCCCTCGCTCTGTAATGTCGGTGCTTCGTCTGCTCTACGATCGATGTAGCGACTAGTGTAGATGTTGTCGGCGGTGGCATATATGCGCGGCTCACGCATGTGCTGTCCGTCGACTGTGTTCTAATCGATTTTCTCCGCATCGTCAAGTTGTCGGTCGCAGCGTGAGGCTCTCAGCCGACTAGCGGACCTATGGTCGAATCAATCCGCGCCACGACTTCGTTTCTCTTTTCAATCAGCTTGCGGCTGGGGTGAGATGCTAATATTATTAAGAGCCTGTAGCATACAGTGATAGCTTTAGGAAGCTAGACGTATCCGAGCTCCTGGGGCTTTCAGTGTTTAGTATCATACTAGATCCTTCCATTGTACTTAGTTATCTTAGCACAAAATCCGCAGTCTGCACCCTAATTGTTTCAAAATTCTGTCACATCGGCGGAGAGACGAAAAACCCCCACTGGCGTACCTTATGCAAGCATACTGAAGATAGATGTGAGAATTTGACGAATCCAGCTCTATTGCTGTATCTATAGACTATACACACCCAATCTTTCGCACAGGATCCCACTGTCACATACAAATAACCCAACCTCTTCTATGAAGCGATTTCATCTTCGGGTATTTCTCGTTCGTAATCCATCGTATCCATAAGATGACCTCCCTTGCTCTCCGGGAACTGCACCACCCCATTATAGCGCCCTGAAAACTTGAATCCGTTCTTCAAGAATGTCTTTTGGCTGCCGATGTTATCTGGAAATGTCCCTGCACGGAATTTGCGAGCATTCATATGGGGAACGGCCCACAATCCAATCATGGCTTTGATTGCTGCAGTCATGATACCCCGGGCATGATGTGATGGCCGAAGGTAATCTATCAAGTCCTAAATATCAGACAAATTGTTTGATAATCTGGTAGGTGACCTACCACCGATAGTCCAGATAATTTCAGGATCTCCAGGTGGGAGGTTCGCATTAGCGTTGTTCCGCGCTGCCTTCGCCTCTGGGTCCCTAATTTCGTTCCAGGCAAATTCGCGCGCAGGCCCCATATCTCCCAAGAACGTTTCTGTGCCGTCCGGTCCAACCTCCCGAATATGTCTGAGCGGAAATATATCTACAAATCCGACTTTCTCGTCCGTCTTCTTGATGACTTTCATCACTTCTTCGTAGTCGGCTATCCGTTTCGTGAGCCATTCGTCACAGTGTTCACGGAGATATGGGTACGGTGGGTTCGCGAAATTCATGCAGACGGTAGGATCGTTCATGATTGGTAGGATGGCGTCTGTATCAGACATTCGAGCTGGGGTAAGGCGAATGTTGTCGTGAGGAGCTGGCAGGGCGATAAACGGCTCATCGGTGACCGAGTTATATTGGAGAATAGATTTATAACGAGAGTTATAGGGGTACATGGCGAGAGCAAGAGAGAGAGTGAAGGTTTCAGGCACGCCGAAAAAGCCTATGATCACAGTTTTAAACAGAAATGGATAATGAGTCAAAGCTCTCAATAAGGTCAAAGAGTAAATGCGCTCGGGCAACATTTCCCGTGATGACTCGGTGGTCCTTGATAGTTCCAGCGTCGATCCCGCCAAGCCCGCCGACCTATATTACCTGATGATTAATCTTCGCTGCGAGAGCTGCGCCTTGGCTGCGTGGATGGCGCAATGACTTGGTATTACACCATTGCATCCTCGAGGCTTCCCAAAGATGAACAAGCGTGTCTCTGCGGTGGCTGCGCGGCGAAGTCATGTCGATCCCTTGAGGGTCTTTGCCGACGCGCGTTGCATCTTTGAGCGCTTTTTATTGAGATATAAAACGCAAAGCGACAGGTTTGTTCTCAAGCATCACTTAGCTTTCGGGACGTAACACATCTCCACTCTTACTCTACCTTACCCATCTCGTTTTACTCGCTATTATGCCCTTCTTCTCCAAAAAATCTCGCTCTGACTCTGACTCGTCGTCGGTGCAATCAGGCTCGAGCTTTGCCTCACTCCTACATAAAGATGCTGTTGAACTCAACCGAAGAGCCTTCTATACATTCTCTCGTATTGTTCTCCTCTCTTCTCGATTTCTCTCTTATCCGTCTCTTTGTCTGACGTTGTATCACATGCGAAGATATCTTCTCCGCAGTCTCTTCTATAACTTCCATATGCTTTTGTCTTTACTGTATATAAGCGATGTAAAAACCTACTGAATAAATCATCGGCTTATATCCTTTACTCATTCATTGAGTCTTATATCGAGCTCAATCGCTTCGATTACTGTGCTAAGTACTTATACTTCCTCATAACCATTGATCCACTTCAACAGGTTATGAGCCCCGAGCTTTATTGAGCTCGCTCATCGCCCAACCTGTCGAATCCGCAGCTATCAACGCCTGCGCAATCTCCTCGTTCGTCACCGACATCATCCGATCGTCGTGTTCAAGACTTCCTCGACGCTACTGGCGTCACTGACGACTTTGCCGATTTCAATCTCAATCCGACTGCGCTCGACGTCCCTGTACCGACTACACCATCCGATCGCGAATCTATTGATACCGTCGAGCAGGATTTTATTGATCATACATCAGGAAATTGGCCCCCCACCAACTAGGTCCCAATAGACACGTCGAGGCGGACGGGGCAAGTCGAAAAGGTCCCTGGCCTGGTGGGGGCCAGCGAGTGCTCGACGGTGCTCGACGAGAGGTCAGGGTTTCAGCCCATTCGGGCTCGCGATTTGTCACCGCTTGGTGGCGTTTCCGAGCCGGTCCTGGCCTTCCGCCGTGATCGCAGCCCGGCGCAGCTCGCATTCCGGATGTTCAGGTCGGCGTTCGCCCATCGAATTTCCGACGACGAACCAACGGTGCGTCTCCCTCCTGGATCAGGCACTCGTAGTTGACCGTGGCGCTGACGGTGACGCGCGTTTCTGACGTCGTCGATCACGTCAATTGTGATCGACGTATGCTTTAATCTCGTTCATTTGCGCGGGTGAGCGTAGTTTCCGCGTTTTGGCTTGGCAGAGTGTACGATACGGGTTGTGTAGACAAGAACAATAGGATTGTAAGCTAAAACACGAGCAAGAAATGAAACGGAAACGAATGAGCGACGAATTCGTGAACCAGCACATGAAGTACAAATCAGATATGAAAGAAAGAAAAAAACGAGGGTATTGCACGCGCTGTTAGCACGGTGCGATTGAAGCAAGGATAAGCTAAATATGCACGCATACACGCCTTTACCACGCGGGGAAGTGAACGAAGCCATCATCATCTGAGTCCGAGTCGTACTCTTGCTCTTCGGCGCAGAAATGGTCCACGTAGTAGTCTCTGTTTTGTGTAAAACTTGTCAGTACTGCTACGATATATAAAACTCATTAACTTACTGGAGCCGGTACAGCAATTTCATGCGCAAATCTCCGAGGTACGGGAGCTTAAGTAGGTCTCGGAAATAGCGTTTCCACACCAGCCGGTAATGTTGCTCATCAAAGTGGAGCGAGGTTCCCAGGTACATCTTCTCGAGCGCCCAGTACATCTAGTAAATGAAAGTGAGTTCGCCTATCTGTTGCCTATGCTGCTCTGAGTGAGTTACATACCTGTGTTGCAGCAAGAGCGATCAGGCCGGGTGGTACCCCACGGCACGTAGTCTTGTCTTTTGCCTTCTTGTGCCAGGCAGCACACTTTACTGGGTCATCGAGCTCGGCAAATTTGTGCAAAAATGGGACGCCCACGGGCTTCGGCGTTTTGAATAAGATGATTTCGATTGCATCGCCAAGGGCACCAACGCGGAACTGGTCTTCTGGGTTCTAAGTGAATAGTTAAAGACTTAGCTCAACCACTAATATTCGTACTCACTCGGTCAGTAGAGCTATAAAGGAACAAGCTCTTGTGCATGAGCTTAGCGATTGAGTTCCGGTCTCCATTCGAGACTTTGAATGCATACTCCATCATGCATTGGATCTTCGGAAGGGAGCTACCACGGTTAGTCGACGTTCGATAGAAAACCTCGAAACAAGAAATGGGTGAATACAACACAAAAACAAGAATGTGGCTATGCTTACCGTATCTAAGAATATTGGGCTAAAAACACTATCTTCAGAAATATTCGTGATCTTGGTTGCGTACGCTTGTGCATCCCGAAGGTATGCCTTTCGATCCTCAGGCCAGGGGTTGACGCACCAGACATCGTTCAGTACGTGATACTCCATCGGCGGCATAACTTCCTGTTGGTCCGCAGTCAGCGCGCCAGCAGGGAGTATGTGACGGTTGCGAACCGACTCCCTGGCCGCCCGCCTGCTTCTATTCCTACGACGGCTCTGAAGGTACAGGCTTCGAGCATTAGCCTCGACTTCCGAGAGCGTGGGAGCGCGCCGAGACTCTGCGGGTTGTTCTTGCACGTTGACATTCGGCCATCGAGTTGCTTGAGAGCGGGCCAGAACTGCCCGTTCGTGCGGCCCACTGGACAATGAATCCGTTAGTCCGATGTCCGTATCTTCAAAGTCAACGTATGTTATCGGATACGACTCGTCATCAGACTCGTGTGAGTCGTCCCCATCAGACTCCTCGTGTAGATCGCGTGGGCTAATTTCCGCTGTGTGACTGCGGATGTTTGCCTCGAGCAGCTCCTGGAGGGGGGCGGGGCGAAGTGGCCTTGGCGAGTCGGGTCGGGGCTGAGCCAGGGGGCCAGTAGGTGGAAGCGGCGCGGGTAGATGTGGGACACGAGCTTGGGTGCGCACCTGGGCAACTAGCTCTCGAGTGCTAAGGCGTGAAGTAGGGCGAGAGGGTTGAAATCCCAAGGCTGGAGTTGACAATCGAGGCGCACTAGCAGCCTTACGTGTAGGCACATGAGGAGATGCACGGTGGATTGGCTCAGATCGAGAGGAGGGTGCGGATCGAAGATGGGGCAGAGCAAACACGGAGGGTGGCAGAGACGAAGGCGGGGGTTGTACGGTTGGGGACTGTATGCGCGACCCGAATACAAGGCTACTACTCTGAAGTGGACGAGAAGTGGGCGAGACACGGTTAGGTTGCGCAACAACATTGGGACATGGCTGTGGCTGCACAAGATCATTCACGGCCGCGTTCATTCGGTGCATTGCAAACGGATTGCTTGCACACCCTCTGTTCGCTCCACTTGAACTGGTCAGGTCGGAAGAAACCGTCAGAGGGTTGACAGTGGGTGAGTTATCAGTCCCCAAATGCCAATCCTCATATCCCGAAGGCCATTCGCTTGCATGTGCCTCAATCGCGACTGGCTGGACGTCGAGTCCGCCGAGCAGCAGCTGGATCTCTTCCGGGCTCACGTCATGAAGAAGATCTGTATGCTGATATGCTACAGAACGAATGTAAAATAATGAGCACCGAGCTTTCTGTATAATAATTCATGTTATATACGTACACAAGCTGTCACCCTCAGCGTTAGATGAAGGGCCGGAGCATGTTGGATGTTGAGGGACTGGGTAGGAGGATTGGTTTGGGAGGATAAAATCTTCGCAATCTGTACATGTGCGGTTAATATTTTATGCGCTGACGTTTGCCGTGTCACAAAGTACCCACCATCCATTTCGATATCCTCATCTTCGCCTTCCGCGTCTTCGTCCACTAGTTCGGATTCGTCCTCAATGTTGAAGGTGCGTTCAACGTGACCGTTGGGCAAGGTGGGAGCGGGGTCCAAAGCCGTTGGCACTTCCAAGTCACCGTTGTCGGAGTCTGTGTCAGATTCCAAGTCCGAGTGAGGGATGTCTGCATGTTGAATAATAGTATATTAGCAATCGTATCAGTTAAGCATACATCGTAAATAAGATTCTGACCTTCTTGCCCTGGGAGATACGCAACAGATGGGGTAGGCTGTGATTTCTTTGGCTTACGGTTAACGGGCTTGACGTGGTAGCCGTCCTTGTCTTTGGTATATCCGACCTCTGGCATAGGGCGACGTGCGCGGGTGGATGCTAAGGTAGCTGCAGGGGCGTTGGCGGGGGTCGGGGGGACGGGTTTTTCGATGGGGAGTCCGGCCTTGCGTGCTTTGGCCTGACGGCGCAGTTGTCGTGCCTCGCGTGGAGGCCTAGAGAGGACGGAAGGCTGGGTGCGACCTTTGTGAGCCATTGTTGAATGTGTTCTGTATTGTGTATACGAATACTTAGCAATTTATTAGGCGTACAGAAGCTTGGATAAGTACTTACGGTGAAGTAGTAAGAAAATAGGGAGGGTGCAATTGACCGGCAAGTACACGAGACGAGTAAAGTGAGCGAATGTAAAGGCAAGGCGAGCTGTGAGGCGTCTTGGCGTTGAACTGTCGGTTTTATAGCTTTTGCTGCCGTTGCGGGGTTTAGCACAACCGGCGTGCCGCAGCATTCAGGCCATTGGCACTCCCGGTGTGCAGTGCTTGGTTGGACGTTTGAGGACGATTTGGCATTGGGCAAAGCTGGTGCAGCGGTGGTGCCGTCGCATAGCATTGCACAAGAGGGGATGGTGGTGGTGGTTGGGAGTATCCGCACAAGAAAGAGGCCGAGTCACAGACGGAGGGAGAAAAAACGAATCACCGGATGAGGAGCGATCCAAACCGGCTTAGCAGGCTCCTAATTCGTAGCCGACACATACTTGGCTCAAAGATGCGAAATACCGTAAACTTGGTTCTCAGTCGCAAAACATGTTGCGAGACTTGTCGGAGGTCAGCGCAAAGATAGGCAAGTACTCTGAGTTGCATGGACAAAGTTAGCTGAATTCCCTCCCCTCTCTCGTCTCTACCCCTTCCCAATGCCAGTTTATACCACTCACTTGCCATCGATTGGTACGCATCCTTATATATGCGTAAAATGTCACAAAACATTTCGTGCCATATCTGGTACCCTCATGCACACTCAGCGAGGATCGCAGCAGTGTCGGGGTCGAAAAATCATGTTACGAACAGATTACAACGAGCTACTACAAGCCCAAGGTTAGTATTATTCAGTATAGACCATGCCAACAAGTCACTTACAATATGTACATATTTGGATTTAGCTTTTGATGCACGTTCACGTCACCCAACTCATACGCCCAACCCTTCTTCGTCCCAAACGAGCAGAGACACACAGTTCTCTACCGGAATAGATACTACACTTTATCAGCCAACTGCTACATTTCCCATCGACTCTGAATCAATCACTCACCCGGCTCCTGCTCTCGATTCCTACTTTACCGAACCTACCGACCCTTCACCCTTGTTCAATTACAGCCAATACGGCTCCAGCAGCCTCGTGTTCAGTGACACGCTCGATTCAGACCTTCTACAAAACCCCTGGGCCGAAAACGGGAGCGGAGTTGAGTATGACTCTGGTTAGTCTACGTCACCATATATGCTAAGAGCATTGCTTACGAGTCGGTTGTATAGCCCAGCCGCCAAATGCGGACATATCACACATTCCCCCGCACGTCGAACCAGAACCGGTTGAAGTTGCACCACAACCGGTACAGGCCGAACCAGAACCAGTCAATGACGTTCGACATCGCCTGGCCTCGGGCCAGCCCTACATCCGGAGAGTTAGCGGGAAACGAGTCATTTACCAACATCCCACCGCTGGTCAGACTTACGGAAAGGGGCAAACGAGATGGGAGGCTGAGCGTGTGAAGAACAATACACTCCGCGGAGGGAACGAATGGGCGATGTGGAAGTCAAAGGACGAATGGGAAACCGTCAGGTGGTTAGCGACAACAAAAATATCGCAGAGGAGTGCCAACAAATTATTAAAAACCGAAAGAGTGAGTATACTTTCGCTTAATGGCACACAAACTGACCTATATGCTTAGTATCGCGGTGCGAAATACTCGTTCAAGTCGGCAAAAGCGCTTTTCAAAAAGATTCGAGATGAAATGAAGAACTTCGGCGGACCGGAATGGAACTCGGAGGATATAGTTCTGTCGGATACGGATTCGAAGGACAAGGTTACGTTTTTTTGGCGAGATCTGCAAGATACTGCCGATTTCATGTTTGGATGCCCACGATTTGCCGGCGTGATGGCATACGCGCCAGAGATACACTATAATGCCGACGAAACTACACGGTTATACGAAAACCCCTGGACTGCAAGCAACTGGAACGAACGACAAGTGAGTACGACTTGTAATATTGAACAACTGCCGCTGAAAGATGAAATTAGAATACGTTACCGGCGGGCACAACACTCGGCGGGATCCTCATTGCAAGTGATGCAACTCAACTGTCGACGCATTCAGGCGACGTGGCTGCGCATGCCGTATACATGAGCCTGGCCAATATCGACAAGTCAGTACGGGCGAGCACACGCGAAAACGCCTGGATCCTAGTCGCGTACATACCTAAATCGAAGTTCCAACACACTATGGCTGGCCTAGAGCATCGTCCAAAGGCCGTTCGAACAAAAATTCTTGGAATGCTCAACCGGCGCCTGTTTCATCGATGCATGGAGGTTCTAACACGACCACTTCGCCGCACAGAGCCGCACGACGTTATTGATCCTGAAGGGAACGTTCGTTCGGTGCTCTATGAGCTCTCGTCATATATCGCCGATCTGGAGGAACAATGGGTAGTGGCAGGATTAGGCGGGCAGACTTGCCCCCACTGCGAGCGGGATACCACTCACCTTGGCGACAGCGAATCTGGCCTTCCCCGAAGCCCCGCCGTCATCTGGCACAGAATCAAAAAGATAAAGAAGGACTTCAAATCCCGTCGCGGGCGTGTACCTTCGCTTGAGGAGTATGCGGACCTGGCAACAGAGCATCATCTCAACGGCGTCAACAAACCATTCTGGAGATCTTTACCAGGTCTGAACATCTTTGAAGTCTTGTCGCCCGATCTCCTCCATGGGTTCCACAAAATGTTCCACGACCACATCTATCGGTTCAACAGTACGGGTATGGGGGCCGCAGAGTATGACGCACGTACCAGATCACAGATGCAATTTTCCGGGGACCGAACCTTCCTGCACGGGGTATCGCACATAAGCCAGATGACTGGTGTGGAACATCGACTGCTTGAGCAAACCCACCTTCCGATCGTAGCACAAGCACCTGGAGTTATTAACGACAAGGTTACTCGTGCGACACGTGGAATAATAGATTGCATTTACCTAGCACGGTTGTCAAGCCAGTCCGATCGGTCCCTCGAGGCGTACGAGCAAGCATATCAAGAGTTTATGGCGAATCGGCAAGCGTGGATTGAGAACGGCACGCGCAGAGGAAAGAAAGGCGTCATCGATCACTTTAACATCCCCAAAATGCATGTCATTCGACATTTCGCGCCTCATGTTCGAAAGAAGGGAAGCGCCGATAATTTCACCACAGAGACGATGGAACATCTTCATGTTGGCGTGAAAGAGGCGTATCGAGCATCGAATCGTCGCGAGTGGAAGCAGCAAACGGTTCGTTATTTGAATCGGCACGAGATGATACGGGATTTCGAGGCATGGATGGCATGGTGTCGATTGGAGGAGCAATCACAAGGGGTATACGGGCGAGGTGAGTAGAATCAAGTGCGCGTTGTGAAGATTACTTACTAACCATTGAACAGGCGATTGTACAAGGAACATAGACCAACCGGATTGGATTGGGGCGCTAGATGACGATAGCACTGACGACAACTCGAGTGTTGATAGTGTTCCGGTTAAAACCGGCAAGGGTAAAGGAGCAGATGGCAAGAGCGGGGTCGAGGGCGAGGACGAGGACGAGGACGATGGCGAGACGGACAGTACAGCATCGGAGGCGGTGGCCGGGAGCGAGGGAGACTATGAGAGCCCAGATGCGTATGGTGAACGCCTGGTTGACGTGGAAGCGGATACCACGGAAAGCGAACTTGAATCCGACAAGGTAAGTTTTACCTATTGTTCATAAAAACGTCATCAATATGTACAGATCCATGTCCAAACCGCTCACCATCTTGTCTTGTTGTACAGGTTCGTCAATGGCTGATGCGACAGACGGATGCGGCAGGCAAGAAGGAGAACCTGAAGCGGAAGCGCCGACAAACAGAGCCCCTAAACGAGCCCAACCCTAGATGCCGCCCACGACCACGCCTCCAACAGCACACGCACGGCCTAAACGACCTCCAAAAGCTCAACAAAGACCCCTCGGTACGGCGAAAATCGATCCAACAAATATGCGAACTGTACGGGTTAGACTTCCAACAATTTATGTACGAAATCGACCGTAACGCTTACCTGGTCGGCCTCCCGGTCCCTGTCGACGAATTTACCGAAATTGATACATGGTATGCGCTTCGGACCCACATACAATCGGCCTCGTTTAAGTCGGGCGAAAGAATGCAACGCATCCGAGCCAGACCTGAAACCCAGAACCGCACAAGCAAGAGCGACCCAGTGTTCTACGTAGGATCAAGATCGGATGGGGAGAATTCTCAGGAGATAACACTGGAAGGTATGTTGAATATTCCAGTATTACATTGACTCAAATTAATATACAACCCACCACCGTACTTAGAATGCTCGGTTGGTCAAGTCCGGCTGATCTTCCGGCTGACACCCTCCACGCTCGTGCCAAATCCTCCGACAATGGTATACATGCGCACTTTCACCTCGCATCATCGGTCTGTATGTCGCCTGACACGCATGCGCACTGTTAGCAAGTCAGACACGCGTCGAAAGCATTGTATAGCGCTTGCATCAGATGTCGTACGGTTGTGTCCATTGGCGCCCGTTATTCAGGGAGCAGCACCGCGAGATGTGACTCGCGATACGACTTTAGAAAGGTACGGCCGATTTTATTTAAATAAATATCGTAACGTGGACGACTTTTTGTTCTTGTCTCCGAACCTCCTGTAGCTCGTAGCTCCATGTAATTTATCATATTATTTATGCTCTACGTATCGTACAATCAACACGCTAATAGGAACAGAACACGCTCGGTTGCACTGCCTGGCAGTACAGAGTAAATGAACGAGATTAAAGCGTACGTCGATCACAATTGACGTGATCGACGACGTCAGAAACGCGCGTCACCGTCAGCGCCACGGTCAACTACGAGTGCCTGATCCAGGAGGGAGACGCACCGTTGGTTCGTCGTCGGAAATTCGATGGGCGAACGCTGACCTGAACGTCCGGAATGCGAGCTGCGCCGGGCTACGATCACGGCGGAAGGCCAGGACCGGCTCGGAAACGCCACCAAGCGGTGACAAATCGCGAGCCCGAATGGGCTGAAACCCTGACCTCTCGTCGAGCACCGTCGAGCACTCGCTGGCCCCCACCAGGCCAGGGACCTTTTCGACTTGCCCCGTCCGCCTCGACGTGTCTATTGGGACCTAGTTGGTGGGGGGCCAATTTCCTGATGTATCCACACTTTACAACTCGGAACTACTGAGTACTTCTTTGCTAGCGAACAGCTCGACCTTTACGAGCAGCTTCTAGACGCGCATACACGCTCTGACATCAGGAAAATATGGAGTGTTAATTAAGACTCCAGGCCTTAACTTATGTGAATTAAGCCAATTTATCAACTTAAGCCAATTTAATCTGAATTAACTAAATTTAACAGATTAACCCCTGACACACAAAACCCCCTCCAAACACATTTCTGAGTGTGCTAGTAGGCTGTGGTGGCCATAGGGAGCAAAAGCTGGGAGTTTGGAGCAGACCCAAAATGGGGCTTAAATCCATTAAATTGGCTTAAATTTAGCTAAATTTCAGACCCCCCTGGTAATTCAGCTAAATTAAGCTTAATGAAAGTGGGGGAGTCGTTAAAAGCCTTAAGGCCTTAATTAAGGTTAATTCCATGCAATTAACCTTAATGATTCTGCCAGGTTTTTCCAGTTGGAAGTTCGTCGCTTACCTCTTGAGGATCGCTTATATCTTCTATCTTTCAATCGTATCGAATATCCATCGCCTCCACCTTCCATCGTCGCTTCTTTTTCACCTGCTACCATGGTTAACCCTTCAACGTCACCTTCCAATCTCGTCATTATCGCTGACAAAAACTATTCCATCGCCAAACTTACAGGACAAGACGACTATCAAGTATGGCGCATACAGATGGAAGATATGTTCCAAGACGTCGATGTCTGGAGCATCATCAATGGCACCAGCAAACGTCCCACGGATGCAGGCGACGATCAAACCGCATGGGACAAGAAGAACAAGGCCGCACTTGGCGCCTTACGTCGTCGCGTCGATACTGGGCCAGTGATACATGTCGCCCGCACTACTAGCGTTGTCGAGGCGTGGAATATACTAAAGAATCAATACCAGAGCCTAGGAATCGCCGCTATGACGATGTTACGCAACAAATTCACGTCGCTCCGAATGAACGAGGGCGACAATCTCGAGTCCCATATCAAAGAACTTCGCAAAATCTTCAACGATCTCAACATAGCTTTACTAGCCGAATCGTCCGATCAACTTAAAGAACTCGAATTCGTTCGACAGCTCCTTGTTTCTTTGCCCAAATCCTGGCAGATACTCGTTTCAGTCATCCCACAGTGTCCTGCCGATGGCGATACCGACGGTTCACGCCTATCCATTGACATTCAATCCCGTCTACTCGCCGAATATCATCGCCGCAAGTCCCTTAACGGCGAGCGATCTTTCTACGCTCGTAACCGTAACGTCCCCGGCAGTTCACGCGGACGATCCACTTATAATCCATCTGCTCGTATCGAAATTATTTGCCATAACTGTAACATACCCGGGCACAAGCGCCCCGAATGCCGCAAGCCGGGCGGTGGCGCATACAAGAACAATAACAACAACAATACGCGTCGAAACGCACCTCGTGGTCGCGGAAACGGTCGTAGAAACACTGGTAATCGAAACAACAACAGAAATAACGAAAACCGTGAAAACAACGACCAAAACAATCAAAATAACGGTGGAAACGGCGGCGAACGAGCCAACTATGTCACACAATCTGAATTCACCTTTTCCTTTCGTTTCAGCGCCTCATCATCTAACTCTGCTTGCCGTGAACTTCTCTCTGCGCCGTCTGCCACGCCGCCTACCTTTGACGAATCCCCTGGCTGTGTCCAACGATATTTTGTCGACAATTTCCTTCCTGTTTCTTTCAATGTCCAGTCTGTTTCCCAGTTCGGCGTTGGCTTAGACGACGCCTGGATCGTCGACTCCGGCGCATCCTGCCACATTACCAACCGCCGAGAACATCTTACCAACTTTATTCCCATGTCTACTGTGGTCATTGGCGTCGGTGGTGATGCTCATATCACCGGTTTTGGCGAAATTTCACTGCATACATACACGCATTTACCCCGCATCGTCAACGGTCGCCCTGTATATGGTCGTCCCGATGGTCGAGTCACTTTTACAAACGTCGCTTTAGTCGAAGATTCTCCTGTCAACTTAATATCCTTATCCCCATGGACCGATCAGTACCCGCGGCACTCTGCCCAAGTTGTACGCAATTCGATCTCCTTCTGGGATGCAACAAATCGGGCCACATCAGTTCATTTTGCAGAAGCCAAAAAGATCGGCAGCCGGAGCTCTGGTAACTCATGGTACCTCATTGCCACTACCGATCCTGATCAGCACGCATATCTTACATGAACCCTACGCGATTGGCATATCATCCTTGGCCATACAGATCCCCACAACATCTTACACCTAAAGAACACCAAAATCGCTCGAGGCCTTAATATTCATACCTCACAATCCTCATCGCTCAACCCTGACTTCGATTGCCTCAGATGTGTGCAAGGCAAGGCTCAGGTACGGCCATTTACCAACACTCCGGTATCTATGGAGTCCCCTCGGGAGATCGCCAATCTATTCTACTCCGATGTCTGGGGTCCGGCAACTGTTACCTCACTTCAGGGTAATCGGTATTATATCGTTTTTGTCGATGCCGCGACCCAATTTACATTTGTACACTTTATGCGACACAAAAGTGAGGCCGTTGATCGTTATATCGCCCTCGCAAACTTCATTTGCACTCAAAAGGGACGTGAAATCAAGCGCATACATTTTGATAACGGTAAAGAACTTATCTGTTGGTGTTACAAGCCTGTAGCACCATCACCGATGCCCGGATCGCTTCGCGCATCGATGATCACATGACCTCAGGGTCCATAACATCGATGGGCGCTCTCGGCCGCTTATCGGAGATTTTCGCCTACAGTTCCTTTGTCTCATCATCTTCCTTTCTTGGACATATTTCCTATGTTTCTGTTGTCGCTTATGTAAACGCTTCTATGCTTCTCTGTTACCTTTATAGTACATAGCGACTTCTGTGTTTCTTTGTTACAGTTAGTTACTTTGTGCTTCTTAGATACTTTTGTCTGTACACTGTATATATGCACTACTGGATAGTCTATACAATACAGATCTCGTTTTATCCCTTACACTAGTGTGATAAGTGCTGCGCATATACTCAACATTCCAACAGGTTATGAGCCCCGCTTTGCTCTAACTTGATCATACTAGTTTTATTATCGCTCATTTCAACTACACGTACCACTACAACGCTCTACTAGTCAACTACTATGGCTGGCTCTCAATCTGGCGACGCATCCACCCAAACACCTCCTGTGGTCGACACTTCTGTTGCCATTGGAAGCTCTGGAGGGGGATATTGGGTTCCAGTACTAGCTGGAACTTCCAATTGGCGGACTTGGAAAGTGCGCATGGAGGACCTACT
>WSTJ01000674.1:0-19956 GCA_019623705.1 Ceratobasidium sp. 428
AAAAAATGTTGAAATTATACGCGCCGCGCGCGGGGGGTCCCGCCCAGGCCGTCCGGCTTGGGTAGTTTGATGGGTTTTGCGCAGGCCCTACGTCATTGCACAGACCCCCAGCGCTCGGCGCTTATAATTTCAAATTTTTTGGGGGGCAGAAACCAAAAAAGACTTGGGTCTTGGAAAGTATTTTGCCTGTTTCTCCCTCAGTATTGCACTTTAAGTGATTCTGAAGACAGATTCAGGTTCCTGGGACCTGGGCGCATCTTTTCCAACTTGTTAAAAATTTCCTGTTTTGGTAAGTCTAGTTCCCATATTGGGTAAATCCACTCATATCTGGTTGTCCACTGGCTATATGCTGGGTGTATGCTAACTATATGCTTGCTCAATCACCTAGACACCCCACAGAGCTCCTTTTGAGCCCTTTGGGGCTTCTATCACTGCCTGTAGATACCAATTTCATCAACAAATGCTGAGTGTTTAGGTTGAATGAGCATGTACCTTGAGATTTGGCTCCAGGAGCTTCAACTTGAGGCAATCTACCTACCTCTTATAGTAATGTAAGACCCCTAAGACTGCTACTTACTAATGAGAAAGTATTTTGTTACTGAATCTTTTAGATTCCTGAGAAATCCTGGGCCCCATTAGTACCTGACAAGTACTATTAAGTTGTATCAGTTAATTCCCAGGAATTACATGTGAAAATAAGTTATTCCTGGGAGTTCCCAGGAATTCCCGGGAATTCCCAGGAATCCCAAGGAATCCTAGGAATTCCTTCAAAATCCTGTCACTGTGTCAAGCCCAACTACAATAAAACTGCAACTACTAGGTAGCGCAGAGTCCAACCAGGTCCAGGCAAGGGAGAACGAGTAGGAAGGGGATAGAGACAAGGCTCAAGGATAAAGTAAAGGGCACTTGCTATAGAAGCTGGGCCAATAGTGTTAACAGGGCCCAATGGGATGCTTTCACAGGGAGAAGGGCGTGAGGAGGCAAGTGGTCGAGTTCTGAGGCTTAAGGCTCTCAGACTCTCCCTTATATATTCAAAGACTATAGTACAACTTCCCAGAGTATGTCAACCGTGGGTACGAGAACTGAGATGTAACGGTGAGAGAGTAACTAAGGGACACGGGAACTATTACAAAGAGTCTTAATCATCTCAGTACATAAGCGGTGGTTATTACATAAGTCTAACTAAGCAGTAACTAAGTAATTCAAGCGCATATATCTGATTAAACTTGACTTGGAGAATTTTGTCCGTGCATAAATATAATTAAATGGAATATATGCGTCATGGGTCATGACACACTGGGCAGATGCAGGGACTTTTGTCCAGTACCGCCTTTCATAAACTAGGCAGAGCGGTTAGTACTCGCGCTGCGGCACATGTACGCACCCGTTGTCCCAATCATCGGGTCGGGAGTGTGGATCAGGCAGGCGGGTGCAGTCTGGTCAGTATCAAGTAGCGGAGTGTGTGTCCAGGGTATAGCCTGGGCGGGTTGCGGGCCATGTGCAAGTGTGGCAGGTGTCAGGCGCCCCGGCGCAAGGGGTAAGGCGCGCACCTACCCATTGGCGAGGGGGCAGTCTAGGAGAGAGTCGGGCACAGATGGGGTTGGTGGCTCACCAGACGTCGCAGTAGTTGGGACTCGGGGTGTTGTGTGTGTGGCACGCGATATGTGGTACTCGTCGCGTTGGCGCGACTGACAGAAACAGGCATCGCGCCTGTGGAGCTAAAACCGTGATAGCCGCAGGAGCGACCTCGCCTTTGCTCTCGGGGTCGTTGTCGCTCAGCAAAATTGTTTCCGAGCCTGGAACACTCCCGATGCTCTGGATTTCGGGGTTGGATCCAGATGCTCCTGAGAGCTCCAGACACTCCGGAGCATGCGCTCCGCGAGAGCTCACGTGCTCCAGAGTGCTCCCAAGCGCCCTGGAGAGCCCCGGAGAGCTGGATCCAACCCCCCAAATCCGGAGACTCCAGAGCCGGAGTATGTTTTGCTGACGCGGTGGCTTTGAGTTGGGCATCTGCATCAACTCGGACAGTGGTTGCCAGGCTGTTGCGCCTCCACCGGGTCTCTTCATATGTCCAAGTCCTGTTAGGAAGCGTCGGACGCTCATGCAGAGCTGAGAGGCTGGGGCAGTGGATTGGGAATGTACGCACACAAGCTAGGAACAAGTCAGTGGCGGTGTGACGTTAGTAGCGGCGTACTCACCGTTCCTATGGTCAATGGGCTACCGGTGGCGGGACACAAAACCTAGGGCGTTGAACTTGGCTGTCAACACGCCACTAGAGACTTGTGAGCGACCAGGATAGCTTAACAAGTGCAATCGGCGTACCTTGCCATTGTAGCCACTCATGGCTAGTATTTGCGTCGCCTATGTCCTACAGTCTCTGTGAAGTACAAGCTCAGGGTTGTGCGCGACCTTGTCGCGGTGTTTGAGCCCTGTGTTGGCGAGGGCTGTGATGGGAGGCAAGGGATGATGGTGGAAGGAGGAGAGTTATTGGGGACCGGCAATCACCCAGTACACGTAAGCACAAAGTGTCAGGGCGGAATGTCAGCACAATTGGCAATAGTGTGGAATCAAGCCGTGCTGCCTGAACTTTGCCAGTTCACTCTCCACAAAGACGCTTGCACGCCCAGTTCAGTAACCAAAATTCACCATAAAGTCTGTAGAGGACATCCTTCGCTCTCAGTTTTCAACAGCCACTATATTCCAAGAGTTAGCTTTTATATCTTAGAAACTACGAGCAATAAAAATAAAAAAGTGCGGCGCCCGTCCATTAGTGAAGATTTCGGATATATCTCACAAGTTAGATCATTGATTTTGAAGCTGTTGCGGGTGAAAAAAATGCACAACTTTCTGAAGGTGCTTGCGTCTTCAAGAATGATTGACGCTTATATAAGCCAGTTGTTATCAGTCATTCAGTCTCGCCTCTCACTCTCATTCAAACTTTACCGCATCTCTACGACCCATGGTGCAGTACATTTCTCCACGCAGGAAAGGATGATCGCTTCATCGAAAAGTGCAGGTCTGTGCTTTGGCACATCGTTCAACTTGGTTCCATGCTGTTCACCCGGTCTCAGACGTCGACAGAACTAATTCTGAGACAACTGGTCTTGATCAGACGTGTTTTGCTACGGGGCTGAGTCAAAAGCCTGTACATAATGTATCCAATGAACGCAATACCAAGTTTAACGATTTAAAGAGACTATACAAAAACTCTTTACAGTGAGAGCGACAAGCAAAGTCAAAGGTAAGCAATGTGCTGGATCTAAAACTAAGAAAAGGTGGCTAACTATATTTACTCTCCGGATTACACGGCTCCAAGATGCCACTGACTTTGCCTACAAACAATTATCATCAGTCTCTAAGGAGCGAGATAATGTGGAGCACACACTTGAAGCGCTCAAGCAGCAGGAGCATGCAAATTCACACGAAACATCAATACTGCACCAGCATATAGATTGATTAGAGCAACAGATTGGTGAAAAGTCAAAAGAGCTTGTGTGGATCCCACTCAAAATAGACAAGCAGAACAATGTTACTGCTAATCTCGAGGCTCGCGCGACAGAAACTTTCCAGGCAAAGGAAGCTTTGCGTAAAAAGGTTTGGCGCAGAGACTGCAAAAACAGCACTGGGGCCAAATCTATGGATTCAGAAAGTGATAAACACACATACAGCCTAAAGGACAAAAAAGGAGCTATACAGCCGGAGATACAAGAAATGCTACGTCACTTAGCCTGCAAAGGCATCACCACGGAGCATATCTCAGGCATCATCAATATCATTGCCAATGGACTTGGAATACAAGTCGTTGGATCAGTCAGCGCACGCAGTGTAGCTCAAATAATGCTGGAGGGGCTAATTCAAGCTCGCATGCAGGTTGCACACTGATGAACTTGACGGAGCAGATTGTATGTGTTCCTCATATATATTATTTGTTGTTTTGATTTATTAACGTTGTCTTTCTGTCTAGATCTCACTATATGCGGCAATGGAACAAGTATAAAAAATAAGCAATATGAGTCGAGGTCAATGTATATACAGCCTCACATTGCTGCAGACTCTGAAGAAAAGCCCACATTTTGAACACTTGGAGTGCAGAAAGCAATGAACCATACTCCACAGAGTCAGCTGAGCGGATGGGTGGATGCAATTGATACATGCTGCCATGTGCTAACTAACAGCCCAACTGGCCGTAACATGTGTATCAGCAGCAAGCTTGTAGCGCCAAAGCTTCGAGGCTCACTCACAGATCATGCAGCCAATCAGAAGCGCTTCCAGGAGCTCCTACAACACTGGAAGAAGACAGCTGATTGAGAGAGGCAAGCCGTTCCAGTATTGAAGGCTATGTTGACTGAAACACAGCTGGCCATGCTTTCAAGTTACCTTGACAATGCAGCAAATCAGCTGAGCGATTGGAGGGAGCTTCCCGCAGAAAAACAGTCTGCTTTGATGCACAATGCTTGGCTTGCATTAGCTCTGCAGATTGGCGAGGATAAATTTCAAAAGCTGAGTCCCAAAAGCCAGTTTGAGGTAGACTTCTTTGCTTGGACTGGATGCTGCATGCACAAGGAGCTTAACACTGTCAAAGGCAGTGTCTCCCAAATGAGTTCCGCCTGGGATAAGCTTTGCTCTGCACCTCCTATTCCTCTCAAGAATAAGTTTGAGGCGGCAAAGTCGACCCAACCCAACGCAGAGGACAAACATACAAGAGGTGGAATCAAACTAGTAAGTCTAGCTGGCGCTTTATTTAACAATAAAGATGACAAAAAAGGTCACCAGACAACTGTGGATGATTTCTTTAAGGTGAGTACTTGTGTGCTACTATACATCTGGATTATATGCTAACTCTCTCTATAGAAAACATTTGGCTATTCAAACCAGTTTCCAGACACTAGCAACACACGGTACGGGTCGTATTGTGAAGCTGCAATAGAGCTTATCCTCCACACAGAGACTTACGTTCAGCTTTTAGAGGCCATACGAGACTCAGAATGTACACCTGGCTTCACTAACATTGAAGCCAACGTATATTGTGGACTACAGGACGCATTGAGACTGACAGAACTTGCTGTTTTACTGTTATATGCACTGTCTGTTGGACGTCCATACATGTGAAAGGTTTGCAGTGGATCACTTAATGCACTAGAGCTTGGTTCATTCCACAGCCAAGTAAAGGCACACTGTAGAGCTATCATACAAAATCCAGAGCTCCTTTTGTCGCCGGAAGCATTAGCAACCACTGGTACGCTGGATGGAGAGAACTGGGATCGTGTCACAGCTCTCTCAAGATAAGGTGATATAAGCGATAAAGGGTATGAGGACGAGATGCCTCAGTGACCAGTGGATGTGAGAAAGAACTATGATTGACCAGGAGGTCAAGTTCTTGGTCTTGTCACCTCGAACTTGCCCTCGGTTATATACAGCTAGTCGCACAGCCTTGTATCTACATGTACAAAGAATGAGTCATAACTAATTTGATATCAGATGTGAAATAAGAAGGATTAGTCAGACTTCTGGAACATTCTGGAACACGTGATATAGATAAAGGATATTATGAAATAAGAGATGTTAGGTAAGTGCTTGGTCATAAGACAATTGTCCCATAAAAGGAAAGTATTTCTGAAAAAAGATAGCAAATTAAGATTATATTATAAGAAGCGTGTCAAGTCATGACAGATTGCCCAGAGGTTATCTATTGAGTCGCTTACCTTGCGTCTAGGCTACCAAGTATCCGTTTGCTACTTGAAGCATTCTTTGAAGGTGCCTTGGGGACCTGGGAGCGATTCACTACCGAGTTTGATAACGACAGCATGATTGCCCAGGCAACACCCAAACGGTGTCAAAGTGCTTGGATGACACCCACAAACAACGTCAGCGATGGCACTCTGGGCCAACGGCGACAAATGCTGAGACGGGCACCGAATATGATGGACAATCAGTGCAATGCATGAGTTATGTGGCGAAAGAATAACACCCACGAGTGGTCCCAGCAAACGCTCACAGATGATGATGAAGCCTATATTCGCCATGAAGTGTGATCGCTTGACGCGAGTGGGGCTAATCATAAGATTTGTGAAGCGTTTACCGTGGCGCTCAAAGAGCAAGTGGCTGCAACCAGGGTACGCAAAGCAAACGCGGCATTACGAAAGTCTGCAGCCAAGGAAAAATCGATGGAGTTCAACTTCTTGAGAATTTAGACTACGAGGCGCTCAGCACATTGCAAGTTGAAGAGTTAGAGCTTCAAATCAATAAGCTACAAGATCTAGGTGACTTGAAAATGCCTGCAAAGAGCTTGGTCTGAACCAAGGATGCAAATATTAGGGCTATACTGGCTAGAGTGTGGGAACCTTGGGCGGTAAGTTACCCGGCGGTTAGTTACCACGTGTAACTAACTAGTAAGTTACGGTCACCCCCGATGCACTTGCATTGAGCTGGGTAAGTAACTACTATACAGAACCACAATATAGGTTGAGCTATTGTGATTTTGATCCAGTTCATATTGAAATGCTCTTCTCAGCTGTACTAAACCAGACAAACAATGAGTAGATCAGCTTGAAGGTGACCTTTCGCTGCTCCAGGCTCTGCACACGCCCAGATATCAACAGTATGGCCAGGCAAATTCTAGTGAAGTAGTGGTAGTAACCTGTGTGTTCATTCAAAGGGACAATCGAGTGAATCATTTGTGCTGTTATCAGGTAGATCAACACGTCAAAATTGTGTAATAACTGTATATATGCAATCTATGCTGGGTTCAATCTCAAGCTTGAGCTTTTGGAGTCATGGAAGGAGCTCCAAACCCATATTTAGGTAATGAATTAACTCGTTTTGCTTAAAGCTACAAACTGAGCCAGACAAATCAAAACACATAGGATGTTTTAGCTTGGCCGCACAAGGACTCAGTCAACATTAGGTAGTCACTTTGAATTGTCAACCATATTGGTGCAGCTGCAGTGCTTGATCCCTCTTACTGCTCCTTGCAGTGTGCTATTGAAAACTAATAGTTGTTTTAGCTCTAGCGAGCAGAAATGAAGAAAAGTTTGAATGTTTTGGATGCCAATTGGGGCTGGTTGTATTGTTGTATATACAAACTGTATTCTTGGTTACTTACTGTTTTTGGTAAGTAATGGTAACCTTGACTGGTGTAGGTTAGTTCCCGCACTCTGATACTGGCTGCATTTGAGCGAAGAACAACAATAAACAAGGAGGAAAAGGGGGGACTTCCGAGTCCAGCGCACATCAAACCTGTAGAGTCAGAAACTGACGGATTTTTAATTGGGGGACATTGGTTTTTTGGAGGATGTGGAGATGTTTTTTGACAATGAAGTGATCTTTCAATTTGAATTTTAGTGTCTGAGACCTTATAGCATGTAGATTAGACTTCATATGACCATTATACACAGGATAAATGTGCATAGAGTAAACGGTGTGAGCTGCACGCGATGCAACAGCGAGCAATTAGGTTGCTTTGGATTTGTCTGATCACGTAATCCAGACGAACTTCTCCTTTGGGTTGCCGGTCCCCAGAGTTATAAAGATAGCGTTGCTTGGCGACGCATCAGCCACAGGAGCGCAAAGCACCAGCTTGGCAAGTGAACTCACCTAAGTCAAAAGCGTTGAGTCCACCCTTAACAAACAAGAGCGGGCAAATGAGTGGTAAATGGGAAAAGGGGGACAATCATCACAAGGATCAGCAAATGGGGGGAAAATCACTCACTGGGAGGTAAACCGCCGGTGGTTGTAACACGCAATGAGTAAACGCGTGACTACTAATTAAGCGACCCCCGGTGTTACAGGATGAAACCGACCTGGCTTACCACAAAGCGGTAAATCTGAATTGGGGGTTTGTCCTGACGCAGGTCGGCGCTAGGCGACTTTGACCAGGCTCCGCCTGGGTCTCCCAGCCCGGCCCAGACCGCTATTGAATAGACACGTGCACGGAGGCTAGGTGGTTGCTACACAATGCTGGGCGGCGTTTGCCTGTGTCACCCAGGCAACAATTGTCAATATTGGTGTTGCGTCGCGCATGATTGCCACGCGAGGCCACGTGAGGTGCCCAGGCCTGCCCGGGTATACTAGGCCAACCTACGTGACAAGGTCAAGGCAGGAATAGGGGCCCTTTGCGGGTCTATTCTGAGACAGGGAGAGCTGGACAGGTGATTATTGTCACACTGTCACTCCCCTGTCTCACTCTTTTATGTGTATCATTTGACAAATAAAAATTCTTTTATTGCGCTGAAACAGCGTGCATTGAATCACGCGCTGCAGCATAGTTAAACATATATAAACCCTACAGCCTTTACAGCGAGCCCGCCAAGTCCCAGCAAGATGGCCAAAGAACAAGCCTCTCCTGATGATCAACCTTGGCCGGCCCCACCTGAGGGGATCTTTGCGTTCAATGCATAGCGGATATAGTTATAGAACAGGTGATCCAGAATGTATACAGAGGTTGTCGTCTGGTGATATCAAAAAAACAAAAGGAGCGGTGTGGATATCTGCAGGTGAGCTCACGGTCATATATCTATGGGTTTTGATTAAGGATGTTGTGCGGGAAAAATGCCGGATTCTGGCACCCGCACCCGCAAACCGGCGCTTTTTGGATCTACCTGCCCCTGCCCCCGCCCCCGCTGCCGGAATGCGGGTATACCCCCAGTGTCCCGCATTCGCCGGAACTCCTGCATTCCATGGGAATGCGGGAATGCAGGGAGCGCGGGTAGCGCGGGTAATGCTGGTTAGCGGGAATGCAGTAGTGCGAGCACAACTTAGGCATAGCACCAGGAAGGCTCATTGCATGGAAGCACGGTAGCGCACCAGTACTAGTCAGGTCCACGGTAAATCCCTGTCAATGCGCCATGACTTTTTTAGTGGAAGTGTGGATAATCATTCTATATTCATGAGATATATTGTACTCGTGAGAAAGATTTTTTAAAAAAAAGGTATAACCAAAGGGGAGAGCACGCAATTGGCTTCTGCAAAAGGGGGTTGTGAGACGGGGTGATAGAAACTTGATAAAGGTGCCGCTGTCCCAGATGTTAAACCTCCATCAGTGGCCACGCACACCTTGGCCACTGTACGCCCTCGTTGTCGGACCCGTCTTCCTTGACAACGCCATTGTACAAGGGCAAGGTATAGAAGTGCGCCGTGACTGGCGCTGCAGCCAAACACCATGACTGTTGGTCATGCACGACACGCTTGGTTAACAAAGCGGTTTTGGTGGCGAATATACCAAAGTCTGCAGGTGCCGGGGCTCCGAGACCGTGGCGCGGCAGTGTGTGGGGTGGGAACAGATACGCGAGCGTGGTTGCCAAGAGCTGCAAGTGATATGTTGGCTAGCGGATTGAAGACAGGCCAGCCTTCCACCGAGATGGTGGGTTTTTCCACCTGCTGGATATGCGAGTAGAGGTGCAGTTTAACGACTAAAGCAGATGGATGTTGGGGACTGGGACGGTTATAGTTGGCAAAAGGACAGGCGCGGCAAATAGAGACGATGGGAGAGAAGCGAAGAGACAGCAATTAGCAAAGGGGAAGCGGCCGTATGGGAGCAGCAAACTACTCACAACGAACTGGTCGTCGGTGAGCGGCGTCAACCAAATGCCAATCCAACCTTGCTCGGGAGGGCCAACTCAACGCGACGACGGTTCACGGGGACCAACAAGAGAGCAACAAATGGACAGCTGAACGGGAGGTCAGCGCAAGCACTTCTCACCAAATGTGTACCAAATGCCGCATGCCGCCGGCTCCTGTCTCCATCCACTCAACGCGGGACAAATCAAGGTAATCGAGACGATCTGACTTGCAGACTGTCAGCCAAGAGCCAGTGAAAGTGTCGACGCTCGGTGGCTAGACCACTGACAATGAAGATCCACAATCATCTATTGTAAGCTAAGATACGACGCCCAACGAACAAGACTATGGCACAAATATTGTTAGTTCTCAATGCAAAGGAAAACTGAGGGAAAAGATATCCCCAAACTTGCTCGCCAGCGACAAGAAGCACTAGCAAAGCTCCGGTTTGCGTTGAATGTCGGACTTCATAATAATTTGCAGGGCTTGTCACGGAGAAACAGTCCAAGGGGAAATGGAAAAAAGCACGATAATGATACGGGTAACGCACCAGAAGCAAGCCAAGACCCCAAACAATTGAGAGCTGAGTCTGAAAATCGGCAGGTTTGCATTGAGGTCAATAGCAAGCGTGACGGCGTGTTGCCGACAACAGGAAATCAAAGGGAAAAGGACACAATCTTGAGGTACCTCGAGCGGCCTCATGCCGCAAGGATTTTTTCATATTGAGACGCGTCAGCAATGTCAACGCCTGGGGCGATCTGACGAGCAGAGGGGTTGGAAGATTGGTTGGGGCGCAATAATGTTTGACAAAGTTATTGTCGCGCCAGCAACACCGTGGGGGTGATGTAGTTTTTGAGTTGGCAGCAGTTCCTTCTTCAGAAAAGTTTTGGACACGGCTTTGTCCAGCCCACCCGCCACGCCATTAGACACACAAGCAACCCCGGATGAGATTGAACGGTGGTGGTGGGATGCACTAGGAGCGCTAATAGGTCAACAATTCAAGACAACCTGTGAGTAGAACAGGTACGTATCTTGATGATGTCGCCAACAGGGCGAGCTTGTCGAGTGATAGCCCCAACGCAGGCACGGAAACCGTTAAGCTGACGGATAATACAGCAAAAAAAGGCTTAGTTTGCGTTTACAACGGCCAGAAACGACTCGCCAAAGAGTGCCGAGACGTTCTTCAAGTGATAATGCGTGCGATGTTGAATGCTGAGCTGTCATGAGCAGACTTATTAGCCTGATACGCGTTGCATACGCGTGCCCAGCTTCCTGGTTGCAGGCCATGAGTACGGTCAGTGCCTTGTTCAACGACCCTACCACAGCGCGGACATACCTTGAAGAAACTAGTTGCACCTGCTGCGTTGATAAACAGGATGCGACGGACACGAGGCAGGGGGCGGAGGGAGAGAGCATGGTAAGGACATTGGTGAGTAAGGTTTGTAGCCACGTGACTGCCAAACTTACAATACAGCTTTTACTATCCAGTCCCCCTCAACAACCCCCGCCTTGGCCGTATTTAATGGCTCAGTAGGACCAGCCATGGCCGCTATCTTGACTTTGCGTCGGCGTGAGATAGAGACTTGGATTGCCCAAGTCTCAACCCACCCTATAACCTCCATGCCGACCGTGCTGTCCAAGCCAGTTTCCGAAGACACTGACAATGTGGTTGAGATTGAAGGTGAGTATGCTACCTGGTAGTATGCTAACCGTTTCACTTACATATTTTCTTAGTCAACCGCCCTCCAGCAGGTATGGCAACTAGAGCCTCGCAGAAGCACACTTGCTCCAATTCTAGCCCGCCCCCTGGTATGTTTGCAGCTTGCCACTCGTTCCTGTGACAGTTCTGACACATATGTCTGACTTTCAGCTCAACCGCAACCAGCCACAACTCGTCGCCGCAAGGCCCCAGCACCAGAACCAACACCAGAACCAACACCAACGCCCAAACCGCCCAGTTCACGCCCAGGCTCACCAGCCTCCGAACTCGGTGCGCCCACCCCTTCCAAAACTGATGCAACCTCGCAGTTTGATGCACGGTCTGAGGCCGACTCAACAATCACTAGCGTACCACACTGTGAGCGAACTACAGAGAGACGAAAGCAAACCGACCTACAGGGAGAGCTTGGTGCGTTGAATCTTGTAACATTCTGGCGCATATACCCTTACTTCTGTTTGCAGAAGCGACTATCTGTCGTATTAAAAACTCGGAATTGGATGCTTACAAGTTCTTTGAAGAGCCAAAAATTAGCTACAAGAACAACCCACCAACGCATCATGTGTTCAAATGTAAAGGGTAAGTACGTCATTTATCCGACAGGTATTATTTGTTCATCATAGTCCAGGTGCGATAAGGTTGTTCCCCAGAAAATTGGGGTTATGGAGACCGCCAATTTGCACAGCCATACAAGGAACTGCGCTGGGTCAAAGCCACAGCTTGGCTCCCTGCCCAATTTTGGCATCACTGGGGCGTCAACCAAGATGACGGCGGAAGAAGTCTGCGAGTACTGCGCACTTTGGTGTGCCGAGGATGCACAGCCGTTCTCCATTGTAAAAGATCGATACGTTTGTACTTTTGTTGGGTTTGTAATACAAAACGTCCTAACAGACTGTTTATTAGCTGCGTAAACTGTTTGACCTGCAGGTACGGAAGCATCTTTCGTGTCACACGACCATTTCCGACAATATCAAACACATGGATGAAGCCACCCAGAAGGACATCACGGAGAGACTGGCAGTAAGTCCCATGACGTTACGGGCTAGATGACTTGTCGCTCACTCACGCCACACATGTGAACGCAGAAGATGACTGGCGTGTTTCATATCGCATTGGACATGTTCCAAGCTGATAACGGGACTGATTATATGGGGATCATTCTGTTTCATCACAAGGAATCAGCCAACGGGTCGCTCACAATTGAACGCTTTCTGCTGGAATGTCTGAGGTACAGTCACTCCCGTCAACTTGACCCTGGAACTAACAATCCCTCAAAGTGACAGGGGTGAACAACATGTCGGCCCGGCGCTTGCATCGTTGGTTTTTGATGTTTTATCCAAGTTCAAGATACAAGACCGGGTTTGTGTCCACATAGAGGCTGCTGGTAGTAACTAACATTATGATAGGTCTGGGGTGTTGTATGTGATGGTGCAGGTAACAATGGCACTATGATGGATGTTTTAGCCGACTACGGGCAGCAGCGTTTGAACGGGCCAGAAGCCCGCCTGTATTGCATGCTACATGTCCTGAAATAAGTTGGCCGCCAAGGTACAGGTCTGTCAAATTCAGGACTGCGGGTATGCTGACATTGCCCACTAGGCCATTACTTGCACGTTCCGCTGAAGGAGAGGGAAGGGCAAGACCAACGATCTGGAAGACGAGGCTGAGCAGCGCGACAGTGAACTCAATTTTGAAGCAGCTCTGGTGCGCATACATTCACAACTCTTATACTTGTAATGGCTGAAATTGCAACAAACTTGATTAGCAGGATCCCAAGGATGTCAATGAGAACGACATCGACAACGCCCTATCATGGGTGCTTTGCGGCAAGGAAGACAAGGACAATGAAGATCCTCTCGCATTCAAGAAGATTGAACTACCAGACATTGAGCTGGGCACCCCGGACGCTGTCGAGCAGGCCCAAGCAGGAAAAGTGATGATCAATGTGTGTATTTTATTTGTAGACGTGTGCCTGACATTAGGCTGATACATGATGCTTAGGTGGCAAGGTGGGCGCACAAAACACGCTATTTGGTTCGCGCAAAAACAATCTTCAAGGAGAATTGTGTCAAAAAAAATGTTGAAAAACTGCACAATGTGCGTCGTGACTGCAAGACATGTTGGAACTCGACTGGTGATATGGCGGAAGATGGGGATCAGACATCTCCAGCAATGTAAGCTCACGCCTATCTTGTCTCTTAACTATACATTCATGGATCACTTGCTAGCATCTTGTCGCAGAACAATTCCCGGCTTGCAATTCCGCCTGCACAACGTCTGGTTGCCGGAGACCAGAAATACATCAAAGCATTCATTAGGTTGCTTGAGGTGGGTATATGCGCACCAAATTCTATGGATTCTCACTCTTGTTGCCTTAGCCTCGCAAAAAGGCAACGCTCATTCTGTCCCAGAGTGGTGTGCCAATGCTTGCTGATGTTATTGTGCACTTCGACTCTCTTGATTTTGAGTACACAAACATTGCTAACAACTCGAAGGAGACTCTCTACGTTCGACACGCTGCGCGTTGCGCATGTGCTGTGTTGAACAAATACTACAAGCTTACCAATAGGTCATATTTGTATCGTCTTGCTATTTGTATGTTTTTCAAACCTCAGTATTTCTTTGGGTGATACCTGAATTCAGTGCTCCACCCGTTGATGCGAGTCTGCTAAAGTGGGAGAAAGAGTGGATAGATTGGGCTACTGAGATATGTGAGCAGGTCTACGAGCAACACTACAAGCCCAAGACCGCCCCCGCTACCTCCAAGGCTGGTTCATTGTTCGGTTACTCTGTTGGTACCTCCACCATCATTACTTTCTCCCATACTAATTCATTGGTATGCAGTCTTTTATGAGTCATATGTACTCGAGTGTTGCCGCCAAAAGCAAGGGTGCTGGTGGCTCAAACTCAGGGTCCGTACTCTACAATTTTATCAATGGTATGCTGTTTTGGTTTTTAACAATAGTTATTTTACTAATTTGTATCTGTACTGCATAGGAACGCCTGTGATCAACAAGGACGAGAACGGCGGGCCGCTATTCTGTAACCCGCTTGTCTGGTGGCATAATCAGCGCGTGTCTGGAAATGAGATGAACAGACTCACCCAAATGGCTCTTGATATCATGACTATGCCCGGTCAGTTGTTACATTAGCGGCTGTACTCCTCACTCAATTGACCATGAGAGGCTCGTACCACAACTATTGTTAACTGGTAAGCCCCCTCTTCCCTTCCGCTCTTCTGTCATGGCTTAGCCCGTCGATATTCAGGACCGTATGGCCGCTGCCCAGCGCGAGGCAGAATAACTCAAGGAAAAGAGTCAGGCAAAGCGGGATGCGATGGCTGATACAAATTGTGCGTTCCTTTTCTTGTGTGGGATTGATCTTATTGTTTCGCTAACCTGTGTTTGCAATGACCGAACATTGGAGTCGCTGCCGCGAGTTGTCATGCGGCTGCGGCGCACACTCAACCGCTGCCTGGCCAGGATCTATGCAATGCACTGGGCGGCGGACAAGCGCCATCTGATGTTGGCCTCGCATGACGGCAAGCTGATTGAGTGAGACGCGTACACAATCAACAAGGTGCACGCCATTCCCCCCGCTTGTTGTGGTTCACAATCTGCGCCTACTCGCCCTTGGGGAACCTTGTGGCGTGCGGCGGGTTGGACAACATCTGCTTGATCTACACTCTGCGCAACAGGGAAGGCAGTGGAAACAAGGTCGGCCGAGAACTCAGCGCTCATTCCGGTTACCTTTTGTCCCGCCGCTTCATCAACGATCGTCAAATCATCACCAGCTCGGGCGTTATCACTTGCTCTGCGATATCGAGGTCGGTGTGTGCGCCCGAGAGCTCAACAACTACACGGGCAACGTGAGAAGGTCAGTTTGTACTTATTCTTTTTCCGTTCAATCACAGCCATGCTGATGGAAAATTTGTGAAGCCTATCGCTCGGCCCCAACCAAAATGTGTTTGTCTTGAGTGCGTGCAATGCAACGGCCACATCCAAAGTGACCAAGCCACACAGATGTTTACCGGCCATGACGCAGACATCAACGCGGTCTAGTGAGTATCCAGCTCATCACTCTCCCGTCCCCATCTCATCGAACTAACCACACTTGACCAGTTTCTTCTCCGACGGCATTGCATTTACCACTGGCTCGGACAAAGCCTTGTGCCAACAGTTCAACATCTGCGCTAACTGCGAACTGAACGTGTTCCCGCACAACAATGGTGGGGTATCACGGTTGTGTTTAGCGTATCTGGTTGTCTGTTGTTTGGCGAGTAGGACGATTGGACGTGCGATGTTAGGGACACGCCCCAGGGTGAGCGGATCTGTGTTTTGACTGGGCATTTGGGACTGTGCGCTCGAGGTACGGCCATTTTCATTCTATTTATTGACGGTGCTTGGGCGGAACTGACATGGGTCTTCCAGGTCTGGGCATAGACCCGAAAATCAGCGCACTTGCTTCATTTGTTCCCTGTCCTTGTTCATCATCACCTATCTACCTGGGTTATACTCCCCTCCTCATCGTCCCGCCTCGCCAAACTACAATACTACAACTCTGTGTCATTCTCATTCCCTATATTCATCGCCTCGAGCAAAAAATTGAGTACGGTCTGCTTATCTACTTCGCTTACACAATACGCCTAATATTGTCAACATTCCTGCTCTTTTCCATTGCTTGTTCTTGTCCCTGTCCTGCTTTACTCGCTTTCAGCTCTGTCTGCTCCGAACCTCTCAACTGCTCCAATATCGGCAACCGCTGCAGGTTCACAGCGTGTTGTAGCAAGTGCAAACATCATGTGAGGAACACGCTCAACAACATGGAATCATGGCTTCCCTTCGTTGCGTCACTGTTTGTCCAACATTTTTTCCCTTTTTTTGTGCACGGTATGTTCTTTCTCCAACGCTTGGGACCATGTGCCTGATTTGTGTAGGACTTTTTGTCATGCATACTTGCAGATCCACACAGCACACTCACGCCGCAACATGTTCACGCCACGAAACCGGGACAACATTGCCAATGCACACCGTGCCACCGCCATTGATTTGCACGAACACCATTACACTTCCACCACCAAAAACCTGTCCCCAGGCCATTTTTTTAATTGATTTTGCGTGCGCAAGGATTTGCACGGTTGTTTCATTGTTGAAATACATATAGTACATTATGGCTGTGAATATATGAGGAGCAGAATGTATGGAAGACTACAAACTGATTTTCTGTGAATGAAACCACGTCTTAAGACAAACTGTGTGTACAGCCATGTTGCCTGACTGCTGGCAGACTGGACGACACATAGCTCGCAGCAGGCATGTGGGTACGCGGGAATGGGGGAATGCGGGTAGCCGGGATAACCGGCAAGTGCGTGGGAATGCGTGTGAATTCGGCACTTAAGTTGCCGGTTTCTGCCGGTTCCTCGCCGGGGAACCCGCACGATTTGGTTGTTCCTGCCCGGCACCCGCTACCTGCAAGCGGGAATTTGCTGGAATTTTCCGGGGGAACGCGGGAAATTCCAGCTGCCGGAAACTCGGGCGACATCCTCAGTTTTGATCGACTCACTTTCACCCCCTAGTGTGTGATCATAAAGCTCATGCTTCAAGGCTTGCACGTCGCCAAGGTCAAGATGATTGGCTTGGAGGAACAACCTGGACCCAAGGACATCAATGATGACAACGAGTCACCTTGGCAAATTGACTTTAGCAAGTCCCCGACCCACGCCCAGACAACAGGGCCGTAGTGGATAAATCTCCCATCAGGAAAATCTGGATTTTTGGTTATGGCATGGGGGCTGTGATTTAGGCAAATTGTTATGGATGTGTACTATGGACACTGACATAACTTCCTAGTGCTCTAAACTTACTCTTTCCAAGAGCCAGGGGTTGGCCGCAATTTTTATGATTTTTTACGATTTTCCATTCTCAAATTTGCGCATATTTTGGTACTTCTTTAGCATGTTTAGTAGTACAGAATTCTATCTCTTTTCTGCGCATTTTTGTGTGCTTACATCATAAGAATTGGTGAGATATGAGTGTCACAAGATACAGGTTTCAGGTACCACTCGGCGCTTAAACTTGTTTCCCTTATAACTCCGCACTTGTTCATCTGATCGCCAGCTTAGTCAGCTTGTATGCGTGCCCGATGCCGAGCGATCCCTTGTGGCTCAAAGCTGAGCACTTCGACTCAGCTCTTGATCCAACCAATCCCTGTTCGATTCTACTGATCTCTTGCCTCCTTCTAGCCAGAGACATCCATTTTAGGCTATCTGAGGCCGCTGATGCGTCAGGCTCTGTTTGCTTCTTCATGTATATACATTAATGTTTGATATAATTCAACCAATTGCAGACTTGGGTAGATCTCACAGCATCAGTCACTCTCCTTAACCCAACTCCCTATAAATGGTATGAGTGACACCGATTATAGCAGTACTCTCCTTTCATGCTGGCTGAGAACCCAAGGTGTCACTGACAAACCTTGGAGGGCTGCAGGGTATAAATAGCCCCCCTGCTTCGCCCCCTGACAGACACCCTTCACTACTGTCACAGACTAGCTGCGTTTTGGTTTGTTTCCTTATTCTCTATTGTGTGATTACTTGTGTGCTTCAAGATTCAACAAAATCACTTATATTAGCACTATATCAGTACCAACTTAAGTGAGGAATTATAGTAGTGCATCGAGCGAACCCTTAGTCTAGTACATACAAGACCTAAGAGAATACCTTAGCTAGTAAGACAGTTAGTCCTTAGCGACTAGGGTTGAATTGTACATAGCATATATCTACAAGGGATCCTGGACTTTGCATCCTTGCTCTTAAATATACACTATATCAGTCAGTCTACACTGCGAACCCTAAGATAACTTCTCAGCTCCCCAAGTTACTAGTGATAAGACTCCTTTGGTATCTGAGGAATATCTTACGTATATCTTAGGGTATGGCGTACAGTTCTAAGAGACTTAGTTCCTTAAGCTCTGAGTAACTACATCTTCCCTGGACTGTAACACAAATTTACTGGATTTATTGAATTTAGCAGAATTTAGCAAAATTCGGGTAAATTGAATAAATTAAACCTTGGTAGGCCAAGAACCCCCTAGACCCATTCCTGTGTGTGCTACTGGGCTGTTGTGGCCATGGGTGGCAAGAAGTGGGTGTTTGAAGGGAAATCAACTGGGGTGTAAATCCCCTGAAATTTGCATAAATTTGGCTGAATTCAGCTAAACTGAGACTGGGGGTGCTAAATTTAGCATATCAAAAGGAGGGGAGTCTGTAATCCCCTCAACCGTTAAACTAAACTTAATTGCAGTTAATTCAGGTTAATCCTTTCTCCCCAGTTTTTCTGATGCAGCAAAGTTGATTTTTGGCCCAGAGCGCTCCTGGTGCTCCAGATTTCATCAGGGGGAAGACTGTACTCATTTGCTGCTTTAAAGCAGTAAAAAGAGCAAACAGCCTGCCGCTATTTATAGGAGTCAAAGATCCCAGGTGCTTTGGGCTTTATCTTAAGATCCTAAGGGCATGAAAGAGTCAAAAAGTCTTGCTAAAGTAGGTTCTAGGTCTTCAAGAGTCAAAGAGTCACCCTACCCCAAGGATCTAAGATGATGTTTGACTAGTTGACTTGCCATACTTGACTGCCCCGTATGCCAGCCCAGTTTCTCCCCTGCGGGTGTTTTCTAGCATGTAGCACCTTTTTCACAAAGGGAGAAGTAAACTACCAGCTAGTTTTATGGATAAATCAATGTTAAGTTAATTGACACTGTGGCTATTATGAAAGGCCGTACTGGACAAAATTATCTGGGGCTTGGTTGTTACGGTCCAGGGAAGATGTAGTTACTCAGAGCTTAAGGAACTAAGTCTCTTAGAACTGTACGCCATACCCTAAGATATACGTAAGATATTCCTCAGATACCAAAGGAGTCTTATCACTAGTAACTTGGGGAGCTGAGAAGTTATCTTAGGGTTCGCAGTGTAGACTGACTGATATAGTGTATATTTAAGAGCAAGGATGCAAAGTCCAGGATCCCTTGTAGATATATGCTATGTACAATTCAACCCTAGTCGCTAAGGACTAACTGTCTTACTAGCTAAGGTATTCTCTTAGGTCTTGTATGTACTAGACTAAGGGTTCGCTCGATGCACTACTATAATTCCTCACTTAAGTTGGTACTGATATAGTGCTAATATAAGTGATTTTGTTGAATCTTGAAGCACACAAGTAATCACACAATAGAGAATAAGGAAACAAACCAAAACGCAGCTAGTCTGTGACAGTAGTGAAGGGTGTCTGTCAGGGGGCGAAGCAGGGGGGCTATTTATACCCTGCAGCCCTCCAAGGTTTGTCAGTGACACCTTGGGTTCTCAGCCAGCATGAAAGGAGAGTACTGCTATAATCGGTGTCACTCATACCATTTATAGGGAGTTGGGTTAAGGAGAGTGACTGATGCTGTGAGATCTACCCAAGTCTGCAATTGGTTGAATTATATCAAACATTAATGTATATACATGAAGAAGCAAACAGAGCCTGACGCATCAGCGGCCTCAGATAGCCTAAAATGGATGTCTCTGGCTAGAAGGAGGCAAGAGATCAGTAGAATCGAACAGGGATTGGTTGGATCAAGAGCTGAGTCGAAGTGCTCAGCTTTGAGCCACAAGGGATCGCTCGGCATCGGGCACGCATACAAGCTGACTAAGC
>WSTJ01000675.1:0-19930 GCA_019623705.1 Ceratobasidium sp. 428
AAACAGCCCTCTGAAGCAGACGTCCAATCCATGCTCGACGGCGCCGACACGAACCACGACGGCGTACTCGACTTTCCCGAATTCGCGGCGCTCATGGGCGCGCGTCTGACCATTGCTCAAGCTGAAGACGAGTTGAGAAAGGTGTTTACGGAGTTTGATTTAGATCGGAGTGGGTTGATTGAGAGAGGGGAGATGAAGGCTGTTTTGGCGAAGCTTGGTGAGTTTGGGTGTGGTGGGGAGGGAGGGAGGAAGGTGTTGATTTGGGGTTTGAAGGAGATAAGCTTTCGGATGAGGAGATTCAGTTGATCATTCGGGAGGTTGATATGGATGGGGATGGGAAGGTTAATTTTGCAGGTGAGTGATAAGTGAATGTTCGCGATGAATTGTAGACTGATCGTTCCGTGGCTAGAATTCACAAGGGTAACTCCCTGCTACGCGTGTACTTGGATTCGAAGCTGACAGTTTTACAGATGATGCAAGGAAAAGCATAGCACCGTATGATTTAGTTTTAGTAGAGATTTGGAAAAGCCAAGGATAATACGAAGATAATTAGTTTGAATGTATGCTTTCGGAATCGGTGAATGTTATTTCTCTGAATCTTTCTGACCAAAACAATCCCTGCAAGCTTATTTTGACCTAAACCCCGCTGACACACCCAATCACGGCCTCACGTGCACGAGCTCCGGCGCAGTGTGGCTTGGCTTCCGAATCCGATCGAAGACGTCATCAGCTGCGCCATCACTCGCCGCCGGATATATAAACACCCATCTGGAACCTCAGTCTTTACCACTCACGTCCACAGTCGTACTTTATTATGTCTTCCGAACAACAATTTACGATCCAACCTGCTAACCCTGTGCGCACGATTTTGTATTATATGTCTACAAGAGGCTGACTGCGATGCTGGTTGATATAGAACCCGCCTCAGGAGGGTGGTGGATTGAATCCTGGTCTGCAGGGAGGAGCTGCTGCTGCGTTCCAAGCCAAGGGGCCACATATCCCGGCTCGGGATGTATTGAGCAAGCTTGATGCTCCTTTAGTGAGTTCGTCGTAATGTTTAGTGTTGATGATCGCTGATGATGGATTTGGTGTTTAGAGCAAGGAGGAGCTGAAGAAGCGACAAGAAGAGTTGAACAAGGAGTAGATCGTAGACATAATTTTATGGTGTGAAGTGTTTGAATGAAAGATATAAGACATATTAGTGTAATTACTGTATAATATCCATGTGTCCTTGGATACTGAGGAAATAGTGTTGGGCAAACCGCTTTAGTCGAGCGTGAACGGCGGTTGCATGTATCTCCTACGCATACATTCGTGCACGCGACATCATCACCTGAATCCATCCCTTCATTCGGAAGACGTCATACACGCAGTCGCCCATCATTCGGTCAATCAGCGCCGAGATCAGACTCTATATATAATTCACGCGACCCCGTATCGCACCTTATTCCAAACCACCATACCTCATGTCTGATCAGAAGTTTACGACTCAGCCAGCTCCTTCAGTTCGTCTCACTCGATCTCTCCGAGTTATAAATTATTGATTGTTTAGTGATGTAGGATCCGCCTGCCCAAGACGCTACGGCTCTCCAGGAGATTGCTGGCGTGCTCAACGTGCCTGGTCCGCAAATCCCTGATCAGGCGTCGATCAATGCATTGCCTGCAGCGTTGGTAAGCCTAGTTATTCATCGATGCTGCGGGACTTCGGGAGCTTATGTTTAATGGTGGTACAGACCCCGGAAGAGTTGAAGAAGAGGCAGGAGGAGTTGAACAAGGGGACCTAAACGATAGAACAGTGGAGGAGAGATTCGGGGTAGTGGATCAGCTCGTTGTCGTATGATGCATATTTTGATATCTTACGCAAATTTACAAGAGTACTGAGCACATAAGAGACACATTACATGTCATGTAAAAGCTCGTAGCTCATTCGATGCAGGATAGTAGTTCAGCTGGGCTGCGAGAGCCACAGATAGGCAGAACCAGTACAAGCGCCGCCGTCCACGGAGCGAATTACGTACGATGGCCGTTGTGGCTAACCTCAAACGATTTTGAACTTGCCGTCGACTCACTATAGTCTTACTACAGATTGTTAATTGATCTCGCCAAACATATACCCTACTTCGGCACCAGGCTTGGGACCCAATCGTTTCACTAATATCCTCAGTTGGTTTGATATGTTTACGTGCACATACCGATGTCCTCGACTCAATACAATTGATGCCGGTACAGATCGATACCTGGGCTCAAAAACTATTTGTAGCACCAATTTTCTCTCTCCTCGCCCAAACATGAGCTTCAGCGTCAATGTGATCGGCCCAGAACTGCAACGGAAAAGTCCTGGCGACCTCGTGCCTACTGTGCTCCGTGCCTTCTGTTACGATGGCTCTGGCTATCACGTCCCCGAGCGTTACCCTGTCTCTACAATCAATCTTGATGACTTCTTGACCATTGAGGATGGAGAATTTAAGTGGGGAATACCTGGGTTTGGGAGCCAAGTTGAAGAAGCGCGCATCGTAAACGTGCTTGGCAAATATACTAATCTATGCGCCAAATATAATGGCTCATGGATTATCGTTTTGTTGGATGATCATATCGCAAACCTACGTGGCCGTTTAGAATTTTCGCCTTAGTGAGTACTACACGATTTCTCCGCCTGATATACTAGGTTTGACCACTTACAACCGTCAGGCAATAACTAAATACTCTTTGCATCACCTTTTGGAGGTTTCTTGATCTAAGTTGTAAAATCGCTGCTTTTCTTTCAAAGTGAATGAAATTGATCGAGATGCCATCTTAAACATAATTCTAAGTTGGAAGCTAAAGATATATCAGGAGGATATAAGGGTCATGCAACGGCTTGGAATACAGTACAGTACTGTATGCGCATCATTTACGTGATCCGTAGGAGATGATGCCTCATGAGCTAGAGGGCTCAGCCCAGGGGAGAGCGTCAAAATTAACCCAAATTAGACCGGGACTCGAGCTCGAGTTAGCACTTGGTTGAAGCACATTATAAGGTGCCGTTGAGGCCCAGTTTTGCTATCGTGGAATCCCTTATAATAATTGTGAAACACTAGGGTTTGATCTTGTATAAAGGTCTCCAGCAAATCTACCATAACTTAAAAGTCCGGCAATAAATTATAACAAACAACAACTACGAGTACATCATATGCTTGTCGCTTAAGCCAGCACAGAAACTGGCATAATCAGAAGTACTCAGGGAGAGGTGTTACGAATCGCAAATTCGGCCGGTTTCCCAATCGATGACGGTATATAACTTGATTGAGGGACCAGCAGAGTCTTCTCTCAACCACCATACTCGATTAAAAGTCCATAATTTACAATGGCCGACCTCTACGCTGTTGGTTCTAATCCATCTAACAATATGCATTAGCGGGTTGACCATTTATGTTTCGGCAATCAAGCTCAACAACGTGCTTGACAATTATACAGCTAATAAAACCTTGATACCGGACTCGCAAGAGCCTGTTAAAGATGTAGTGAGTTTACTTTTATCTTGACGGTGGGGATTTCTGAAGTTTATGTTCGGCGGTGTCGCAGGAAGAGGACGCAGGAGCAGCTGATGAGCCTCGGCAGGAAGAAGAAACCAAGTAAACACTGACAGTGTGGGCGGAGGGGATGCGGACGGGTGGAGAACAGTCGTTATTGAATGACGTACTGTGTCTGTTATCACACGTTGAATCATAATGAACATGAAATAAGAACCTTAAGCCATGCCATAAGGAATTGATTATTCGGTAGAGTGACGGGGTGGCTAAAGAGACCGACAGGCGTGGCTAATAAGCGCCGTCATCCACGGAGTACATTACATACGACGTCATGATGGCGAGGCGCCGAGACCCAGAACCTGTGCGGTGCGATCACGGTCATCGCCTCGTCAGGCAACCGCCTCGCTTTTGACAACCACCCCCAAACCCACACCACTTATTTACGAACATGGTAAGTTTGGCTCAGCGTATCTTCGTTTTATAACGATGATAGATAAATTAGATGCCTGTAGAGTTTGATTCACGCACTTGTCGCGCGGAGTAATGTGATTTTGGCCGAGAACCGGACTGGGAAGAGGGATTTCTCGACTGGTGAGTTTCGATGTTAATTTTCTTGAGTATTTTGAGGTGAATTGGGTCGTATCATGTAGCTGTATCGACGATTCTCTCCAAGATCCCACCGAATAACTCGAAGCTTACCTGTGCGTCATCTGTCTCATTCACCGCAGCTAGCTAGCTGACCCAAGCACCATATAGACGTATGGGAACAATATCTCTTTCACTATGTCTCCGAAGACGGTCTTACATTTCTCGTCATGGCTGACGACGCGGCGGGGCGTCGTATGCCGTTTACGTTCTTGGCTGATCTACAACGGAGGGTGGGTCTTTGCTTTAGCTTATTCTTAGCCTTGTATTGGAGCTGAGGGTTTGGGTCATCATAGTTCACGACTGCGTACCCGCGCGACCAGATCGACGATGTCCCAGCCTATGGGTTAAATGAATTTTCGCCACAAATTGGAAAGGTGCGCCTCTAATTCGTGAAGTGTGCTACGAACAAAGAAAGTTGATGCAAGGATGGATACAGCTAATCGAGCAGTATAATACCTCCCCACCCGCGGACGCGTTGCACCAGGCTCAGCAGGACTTGGCCCAGGTGAAGGATATCATGGTTCATAATGTTGAGCAGATTTTGAGCCGTGGGGAGCGGATCGAGTTGTTGGTTGACAAGACGGTGCGCGCGCTTTTCTCATAGTCTGCGGCTTGGTGAGGTTTACGATATGTCGTAGGATAACATGGCAACCCAGTCGCACGCTTTCCGTCGCGGCGCAAGAACAGTTCGGAGACAACAGTTCTGGAGGAACCAACGGATTCTGGCTCTTAGCATCTTTGTTGGACTTGTGAGTTTCTCATCTTATCAGCTTCGGCCGTGGGGTGGCGTGCTGATCAGGGTGGTCTTTGTTCCTTAGCTGTTCCTCTACATCTTTATCGCTCAGTTTTGCGGTGCGGGATTGAACCATTGCCGCGGTTGATTATAATCTTTTTATCTCGTCTTGCCTTTTATCTGTATATAACTCACAGTCTCGTTGGGAATCACATGAAGCATTCATTTTTAATCCCGGCGTTGTCATCAGAGCTTACGCGATCGAGGGAACGGCGCTCGGGTCTCGGCAATCAAGTTATTCCCGGGTCCAACAAGAAGGTTTACGTTGAACTTTCCCAGTGCACCTTACGGCCATATTTATGCCTGCGGCCGCGAACGAAGTCATCTTCCCCCGTCTCCTCCAACGACCATGATTGAAGCCGTGCACAGGATCGGTCAAAAGACGTACGGCGCATGGGGGAATCATACGGCGACGATTGATTGGTGTGAGGTGCGTTGGCTGTGGAACTAACGTTTAGGCGTTGATGGTTGATGTTGAATGTTCTATTCAGGACAATTATACCCATTCTCATTATGTCGCAGAGTGGTATAACACTATATCAAATATCCCATTCGTCTTGCTAGGGATATACGGGGCGTACTCTGCCCTGCGGACTATACCCGGCTCAAAACCTCTGCCGCATGGGGGCCGGTACGCCGCTACCAACCTTGGCGTAACAGCCATTGGAATCGGCTCATTTATATTCCACGCGACGCTCAAATGGCATGCTCAAGTGTTATTAGACGAGCTGCCGATGATTTTTGTCGCGAGCTTGATGTTGTACTTGGTCTGTGCGGATAGCGAGCGGTGGCAGGCAACGGGAGACCGGTGGAAGCTGAAGCTCGGGTTGGCGGCTGTTCCGACGGGTGTTAGTGCTCTCTAGTGAGTTTTTTTATTGGGATTTTTATCTGGGATTTCGGGCTGAGTGATGGCGTAGTTTGTATTTTCCCAATCCGGTGTTGCATCAAGTTTGTTTCGCGACGATCCAACTCACCACTACCTATCGCACCATTCTTCTCTTTCGTACTGCACCCAAGACGATTCCACAAGCTGACCTTCGCACCGCAAAACACTACATCCTTTCTGGGTCATTGTTATTCATTCTTGCGTTTGCGATATGGAACGTAGACAACATCTGGTGTGATGCTTGGACCGACCTGCGGAACTATTTTTGGAGCATGAGCGGTGGGTCGATGTCGGGGTTGGGTGTGTTGGTCGGAGCTGTCACGCAGGGTCATGCGTGGTGGCATCTGTTGACCGGGGTGGGATGTTCGAGGATTGCGATTGGGACGACTTGTGAGTCTTTGTTTTTTGGCTTTGTTTTTGCGGGTTTTTGATGAGGTGGGTAGATCTAATGCTTTCGAGGAGACACCCCGGAGCGTTCGAGATGACTTCGCCTGTGCTTGGCTTGGTCCCTGCTGTGAGGTGGAGGCGTGCTCCGGCTGGGAGTGGAGGACCGAGTGGGAGTGCTAAAATGGATAAATGGATGTAGAGATTGATATAGAAGCAATGATCTTATGTTTTTGTTTGGGTAACTTGTTTAGGTTGTGTTTGAATTGATGAGCATCTTTACACGAGGCGGATGCTACTGACTCGCTGAAACTAGACGTCGGACTTGAGCATCACGATAGAGGAGGTTTATCAGACCAACATGAAAAATTTGAGAGCATCCAATTTACCTAGTGAGACGGGATCGTATAAGGTTCTCTGCCATTCATGAGTATCCGCTTCAAGCACCCTTGGCCATCCCGTTCGAATTGGTATACCTCTAAAGGCGGTCGGCTGTAATGGATCGTGAGCTGTTCAAGTTGGGGGCAAGTCATTGCAAGTTGAGTGGTTGATTTGACAATAGTTTCATCCTTATTTCTCGCCATCGGCCTGGCGTTGTACCGAAGGCGTATGGTTAGTCGGCGAAGATTAGCATGCTTTATCGTAGTGCTGATAGGTTCCTGCCCAAAATCATAAAAGGGAGGGTGAGTATTATCGGGCACAGGTCAAGATATGGCAGATCTACCAAGATTTGGGGTAGCGTCACGAAGCTACCAATTTCAAGTGACTCAAGTATGGGTGCGGCACGGAGGTATTGCATCAGCATGGCTGGAACAAGGAGCTCGGGCTCCGGCGCTTGATATTCGTCATATACGAAGTTAACCCAGAAGATCAGACTGCGTAGTTGGGGAAGCTCTGTAGTCGCGTCCACCACGTTTACATGGGCATTTTGGCGGGTCCAATCAGAAGAGTGGATTGTACGCACAAAACGTAGAGATTCCAATTGTGGTCGTAGGTCGGAGGCAAGTAGAATGGCGCAGATTTGTTCAGGACCGGTAAAATGGCGCAGCGCCGGGAACATTTGCTTGAGCAGAGAAAGACTTGGGTTGTCGATTCGAGATTTTGGACCCCAATCTATGATCAGAGTCTCAATTTTTGAGCTCCCCATGAAGAATGTCCGAACAGGATCGGATTCTTGCGCAGAGTGGAGGATAGAGTTCCACTCGAGCTTGGCTCCCGACCACAGCTCAAGATGGCGCAGGTGGGGCAAGGTAGTATCGAGATCTTGAAAAAAGCGATTGATGTTTAGAGTCTCTTCTGGACCGCGATAAGCGCGGCCATGCAACCGTAGCACGAGTTTGCGCAACAAGGGGGACGATCGGATCACTTCAAGGAGTGACCCGGGGGCTGGATCGGAACGGAAACTATCGTCATCTAGTGCAGAAGTAGCTTTTCACGTCCATGCTTAAGTTGACTCTATCCAAGCCACTCACCAGGATCGTCCTGATGCTCTACTACAAGATGTGTCAAGTTGCGGAACCCAAATATCTACTATCCACAATTGAGCCCAAAAGTCCTGAGAGTGATAAATGAACCCTGGGACCTTTATGTTATCCGCTGGTAATAATATGTGAGTCGAGAGCCCAGGACTTGGTAGAGTACATTTATGGACATACCGAGAAGCTGTCTTGGGACCGCCTTCAGATCTAAAGACCGGAGCTTGGTGCAATAGCGTTGAAAATCGGTGAGTAGGTTTGTGGTATTTAGCTGCTGCAATGTACGCCAGCTTAAAAGCTCAAGATTGACTAGCTGCGGTATGATATCCCGAAACTGGGCGAGCACGAGACTATCGCCAAAGAGTCTTGTGTAGTTCCTCTCGGACACAATCAAACAGCGGAGAGATTGACTGATTCGGAGTGACGAGTCGTCTTTTTCAGATAAGACGCGGTTGATAAATGTTTTGACGCGTGTATCATGAGAGAGTACGAGGGTGCGATGCACTAGTGGAAATGCCACCTGATAGAACTGACGAGAAACTAGTGATACGGCCGAGATGTTTTCTGTTAGTTCTAGTATTATCCCAAGTACTTCGTTTGGGAAGTATTGTATAGCTGGTTGATGCATTGTCGATTATATTGCTGCAGCGATGGAAGGGGCGGTTGAGGCCTGGGAACAAGCACGTGACATTCCTGAAAACCTCAAATGGCACGCTGTCCATAACTAGAGAAAGGCCTGCGCCAGCGCAGGCATTGCACCTTGCCCGCTCTGGTGGGCTACTGTCAATCGCAAGAGCGCATTATAAAGATATCATACTCAGATACCGTCGTCCAGGGGCAAAAATCAATTCACAATTCACTGGCGAGCACGCTGGGGGGTGCTAACTTATGAAGCGTTATCGAGGTATCGAGGTCGAGCGAGCACCCGTCGCTTCGCGATTTTGACCTAGATTTCTTTACGGAAGCGACTTTGTGGCAGTTAGATGAGGAGTATCGGCAACTTTATTCGTTAAATCAAGTGTGATTGATTTTCTCCCGTTGTAGTACACATACAATCAACCTAACATCCTTGAATCGTCAGGTCCTCTGTAAGCCGTAAAGCAACGTGCTTTACCTGACGAGAGTAGAAGATGTCAGATGATCGACTCACTACCCTGTGCGCTCATATTATTGTTGGAATAAGGCTCATTCGAGGATTGAATCGCTCAAATCAACGGTGACTTGGGCGCTTCGATTTGAAGAGAGCACCGAGTCCAACTGAGCACTTCAACGTCGAAAAACGGGGTCCGACTCTGCGGACACGAAACGATTGGCCATTCAGCCATATCCTATATCGTATACTATGAGGCACACACAAGAAATTAGCGATCCAATACTGACCGACGTGGGGAAGAGCAACAGACCAACACAAAACCAATGCACGATAATGTACAGGATAAGTAAGCAGTGTTGAACACAACTCATCGCCTGCCTTTTGGTCCAGCTGCCCTGTCAGCCTCACTGGCATGGGCGCCTAGTGGACCCAAAGTAACGCTGGGGCTGGGTAAAATGTCATGGGGGGAGAAGTGACCTTGCGAGCAAGGTGATAAAAATAGTAATAGTGTGAATCGGCTAGATAACGATTAAATACTCAGGGAGCCAAAGTTGGCGACTCAGTTCCAGTAAACGTAGGGAGCACTGTGAAATTTATTCATCATACTTGAGCAAGAGTGTCATGCCTAACAAGATAAAATAGCTCAAGCTCATTCGCCTTTCCCTCCCCATGACCATGAAAAAGGATTCAACCAACTTCCTGGCGCTTTTGGTTGCCAGCTCATTTTCAACCTTTTCCGTACCTCGATCAAACTATCATTTGTCTCGGATATTATGCTTGACATTACACCCTCCTCTATTTCGGGCCAAGTGTTTTTCCCGTAACCGTGCCATGTCGCGGCCGGGATGTAGTCATCGTCCTTCGCAGCTTGGGTTTGTAAAAAGCTAACCACGGAGCAATGAAGTCGAATAGGATCCGAATTTTCGTCGTTGTAGTTGACAATCCGCGCTGCGCAAGCATTTGGGCTAAGAGTGACATATTAGAATGATTCAATACTAAACTAGTGAAGCTGCGAGTGAACTCACCTCCACGCGGTTTCTGGATGTGTACGATTACCGGTCTGTGAAAGCTTTGGGACCGGCATATATTCTAGAAACTTCCATGATGGCGACTCGTCGAGGGCAATGTATGGCTTTGGGGCGATATCAATCGCGTCCAGGTTATCCACTACCTTTTGCTGCTCGTCGTAGCTTTTCTTGGGATCGCGAGCTTCAAGAATTCCGGCACTCCGGTAGCGCCGCATGGAATCAGGATCAAAAAGGACGACGGAGTTTTCCAAGCACTCGCGCACCATCCAACGAAGGGTGATGTTGCTCAACAGCGGCCTACTTAGTAACTTCATTATGGTGCGATCTTTCTCCGGCGGGGGCGGATATGTTCCGCCCCCTACGTCCGCGTGCCCGCCCTTGAACCAGACTTCCAGTGCATTCTGATAGTTCGGGTCGGTACGCTCGTGATCCCAGACGCTAGGAATAAAGTTCCCGCGGTTTTCGTCAAGCGCAAGAGCTTGGCTGTTCAAAATGTGAATCTCCACAGACGGGTGGATGCGGAATAGCCTTACCGGAAAAAATGTACACTTGGATTGTATTCAATCCAGGGCAGGGTTTTCCTCCTGAACGCACCTAAAGGACATTAAACGCTAAAACGCAATCGCTCGTATGTGGAAAGCGGGTCTCACCGACACTACCAACAGTATCCCTATTCAACGATGCGTCAAGGAACAGCGACGAATACTCAAACTGCCATGATAGCTTACCATACACCCAGGAAATGGATCTCAATCGGGATACAGAACGCGCGTTTGAAATCGGCGGGATCGACGTTCTCTGGGCGAGAGCTCTTCTTAGCTGTAGACACGTTCCAATGGAGATGGTTATTGAGAAAAATCTTACAACGCATACATGGAGCCAAACGTGCGGAAAGAGGATTGACTCACTCGCTTTTGAAACAGAAGACGTACTGGTAGACTTTTTTTTGCCCTTGATCGAGGCTTCACTTTGATCTTCGCCCTCAGTTGAAGCTTCATAGATCTGATAGGCAAACGGAACATTCTCTATATCGCATATTTGAGATCAATACTCCTGAAATAAGGCAGGACTTGCCAATATTATGCATAGGTAGCAGTCCTACCTTGATACGATAGATGAACGTAGTCAACACTTGACTGAAAATAGCTGTGCAGACAGACATACAGAATGAATCATTCCAGCTAAAGCACGGGCAGTGTAGGCTCCACGTGAGAAGCCGAATATACTGATTTGGTCGCCAGCTAGAAGCGAGGTCATAAGCGGTATCAGGGGTGGGTGTAGATATGACGAACACTGATATGTCTGCATTAAGTATTTGTATCCATCGATGACCTAGGGGGGAAGAGATCAACATAACATATAAGTCTGATCGAGATTCAACCTACATGTTGATATAAGAACCTAGGCCAATTAGGGTAAGCTAGCGTTACAACTTGTTTACACATATACAGGCATCAACATACCATGCGACGCCTTCGTCTGCTTTGGCCGCAACAGTCAGACCGACGTTAGTGAGCATCCCCGGGGGAGCATAAGTTCCAACCCCGGTCTAAAACGTCATTAATGAAACAAACACGAAAATGCCGCAAAAACATACCTGATAATATACCTAAGGCTATACTGAGTCCCACACTCGATAGATTCATGGGATAGCTCACCGTCTGTTGGGCAGGGTCATTTTTCTTCAACAACTCCACTAATTTGACTACGTTCGTGTTCTGTCCCTGGTGTTTCAGAAAGACATGTGACCTGCGCATGATGGTGACCGACCTGATTACTAAAGTGGTTTGAAGTTCCATCAAAGCACAGAACTACAGAGCGCTACTTGGTACGTATTAGTTTGCGCAACTCGAATCCGGCTAATCAAGTACCGCTGACCTTGGATGAACTTGGTTTTTCGCCAAGTCTACGCTTAACCTCTCGAGAGGTTTCGTCTACATATTCCACTATGTCCAGATACTTATCCAGATTCAACTGAGCTGTTTTAATCTCTCCGTTTACAGTAGTTGCGTCCGCAAATAGAATTCTCTCGTTGGTTTCGTCGTCCAACTCGATACGTATGTTTTCAACCGTCTTCTCAAACCCGCCGCGGCCCCATATCAACGCTCCATTGTCATTTCCGATCACAAATGAGAGGTTAAAATCTTTGTCGGCATCGAACTCGATTTCGTAGCCTTCGATGTTTGCCGCGGGGGTGGCACGGACAGAAACAGAGGCTCGCGGGTCTAACCGTTCTAACATCGTAAGTGAGTAGCGTTTGTAGCTTGGCATGAAGGGTACACGGTCAATGGAATAGGTAGGAGATTCAGATTCTGACATGATGGAATCGCCAATTGGCTACGAAGCGAGTGAATGCTAGATGAGGGGCAAGGTACAGTGATACCCGTAACAAGATGAAAGCTTTATATTCTCGAGCATCCGCTCTGATTGAACGAGAATACTTTTTTTTGCGCAGACGTCGTTTTGCAGCGAAAGTCGCTCATCAGAAACAGTAAGCGTTAGGGTAAAGGGGTAAAGGGCTCTTGTTACTTCTATGAGCACTCGTTTAAAGTAACAGACGGACACGAACTTAAGGTTCTCGAGTGCTTGGCAGGCTTGTCTAATGCGGCTAGGCTATAATTCCAAACTGAAAAAAAGCTTGTATGTACATAAATAGTTTCCGGGCTAGGTAGATGTGGTTGAAAGCACTGCTGCTTGCATAGGCTACCTAAGCTCACATGTGCGTAAGGTTTTTTCGTACTGCATCCTTAGAGTCTAGAGCCATAGCCTTGTACCTGTTATGAATAATACAGCCCCTGAAATTCCCCACAGTTCGTCCCCCACATCAAATTCATGCTTGCCTCGAGCCTTCGATTCTCCGATGGACTCCCCATGGCCCAAAGAATTGATAATCATCATTGCCTTCTCTCGCTTATTTGCGAGCCCCTATGTGTAGCCCATATGTATTCGGTACTTAATAGAACATGCACCATGCTTGATGCATGATACAAACGCATACATGGACCCATATCCATCCTCAGCTCAATGGTTTTGGCGGGGTCAATCCGGACACATGATTATAATGAGCCGGTCTGAATTCGTACTAGCAATCATTGCGGGTGTAAGGGCAACCCCCCAATATAATAGAGCTTGTCGAATATAGACCCACACTTTGCGGTCTCCACGATAGAGAGGTTCGCTTTTCATATGGAGGTCTTAGGTCAGCCAAGTTTCGCGCAAAACAGGAGCATACAAAGGTAGTTACCAGTCTGTAGCCGTACCTGATGCGCTCAGAATATTATTGTACGCCTCCATTTAGGCAGTACAATAGTTTCGATCTAGGTATGGGCCTGTGCGATTTTAGATCAGCAGTTTCCTCGTTCCACTGATCTTCTGGGAGATCGGGACATACCTAGGCGCATCGACGATTCCCTTATGCTGATTTTGATCCCGGAGTTGACCGATGGACTAAGACGCTGCATTGATACTGTGGATCTAGCCTGGGAGACCAGCTACAATTTGTTGCCTCGAACTCTCAGATTTACTTTGACCTCTGAACAATTTTGTGGTCGAATCACATTGATCAGCAGCAGACTGGTAGTCTAGACACTTGCGGGCGACTCAAACGCTGAGTCCGGCGCTTGCACAGCGGCCCGTTCAAGGTTCAACGGGCGCCAGCAATACCACTTTCAGCGCATTCAAAGCCCAGAACATGGTTGTAACGAACCCATGAATTTTGATATATTCAACTGAATCAACCAGCGCCTAAATCACAGATGATAGGGGAATCTTCCACGACGAGGTGCCAGAGCACGATATCGTGTCACGCACCCCAGAGCGACCTTTGCCTCAAGGTGGTTAAATGCAACTTGAGCCGAAGCTGAAAAGTATTTTCATCGCCTCGAGAAAAAGGTTTCAGCTGATTGATGAGTGGCAAAAGTGTCTTATGGTACGACGTAAATATGCAGGCACATGTGGACTGCACTCGTCCCGTTGCGCCCGGTTAAGTCAATCAGAGTGACCAATCCCCTCCACCCGCTGGACACGTAGACTTAGGGCCACGGGTTGAAAGCTACACCAAGTAGTATAGTAGTATGTTGAAGTGAGCGGTTGGTAAAACCGATCGCGCGGATCGCGTAAATGTAGACACCAGATTTGTGGGCTGAGCCGTAGGGTCACGATGTGGACATGTGATGGCTGAGCGTCACGTGCCTCGTCCGGACAGCCACTGTGGACCCTTATCCTCTTCTGACCTTGACGAACCCGACATCTGTACAGGCTCTAGCCCTCAGGTTCGTGTTTAGCAGCTACCATCGTACACTATAGTAGTGCAACGACCTATAGCAACCGTTGTGCCCGCGCATTACGCGTGTTTTCACACCTCCTCTTCCGTAGCATGGTCACCCATAGGCCAACGTTCTGGGCCAGATAACCGACTTTATCCAACCTGATACCTCTATATACTTGCTGATGTCTTGCAACTGAATTACCCAACTCTAATGCTGCCCCATAATGCCCTAGATCTCGTACCGGCTCTAGCCGCTCGGTACTCTCCGATGGCCACAAGACACCTTGCCGCGTGTGCTAACGAATTTTAGAATACTCTTGAGCCCCGGACACCTGTGAAATTTGAAGCTCATTTTGGCGTACTGACAGGTGTCAGTGTTCTAGTGAGTTTTTTTTTTTGGGTTGAGTGACGTGATTCGTATTTCCCAGCCCTGTGTTGCACTCCGTTCGTTTCGCGACGATCCAGCTTACCACTACCTATCACACGATCCTTCTATTCCGAAACGCACCCGGGGCGGTTCCACAGTCTGACCTTTGCGCGGCGAAACACTACATTCTCTCTGGATCTTTGTTATTCATTCTTGCGTTTGTGATATGGAACGTAGATAACATCTGGTGTGACGCTTGGACCGACTTGCGGAACCAGTTTTGGAGAATGAGCGGCGAGTCGATGTCGGGGCTGGGTGTGTTGGTCGGAGCTGTCACGCAGGATCACACCATCTGTTGACTGGGGCAGGGCGTTCGAGGATTGCGATTGGCACGACATGTGAGTCTGGTTCTTGTTCTTGTTCCTTATGCGGATTTCTTGATCAGGCGCATAGATTTGATCCTTTCGAGGGAGCATTCCGGAGTGTCTGAGACGACCTCGCCTGTACTTGAACTGGTCCCGATAGTGAGGTGGAGACGCGTTCCGATTGGGAGTGGGGGACCGAGTGGAAGTGCTAAAATGGACAAATGGATGTAGAAATAGATCTAGAGGCAACGGTCTTGTGTTTTTCTTTGGATGTCATATTTGGAATGAGCCTGAGTTGATCGTAAAATAGCATGCGAAGGACGCCGAAGACACCATGCAGGTATGTGGCTGGCTTGTGAGCCGGCGGCAAATCTTGGTCCCCGCATGGTGGGTGGCACAAAGACAAAAAATAGGGCTAAGATAAAATAAGATGAAATGAGGGTTCAGAGCTGTATGAGTCCCACCGCCACGCAGAATTGTGCAGTACTAGGTCTGGTAAACTGCATAGCGGGCGGAGAGGGCTGCGAGTCACGTGACCGTCCTGCCGATTCAATGTCGGAGCTGGGCGGCTGAGCGTCATGTCTCGCTCCTCTATAAGCTGTGACTTATGCATGCGCATTCGTGATACGGAAGACTGTGACTACTATAACAGAGCTCCGCTGTGCGAAAGTATATGGTACGATAGACATAGAGGGACTGAAAACCAAACAACAGGCGCATACACACCTAATTCTAGGACATCTGTCAAAAGAAATCAGCATGTGACAAGCTGTGATAGCTCGGTACACGCTTAGATACAGTGTTATAGACCCATCACATCTGCCCAGCTTATATGCGCCCGATGACAGAATCAGGCTTAGTATGGAAAATAGGCATGTGTTGAAGGGCCCGACAATTTCAGTGAAAGTCTCTTGGATCGTTGAAAAGGAATAGATGCGGGATGATTCACTCGTAGGGATTAGGCTTTCTAAAGTAGTATAATCTACACGACTTGCAAACCAAACTCATCTACGTTTCACAGGTGTTATGAGGGAAACGAAACAAAGTGGGTTCTTGGAAATTGCTATACAGTAAGGCGTTTTGAAATGCTGAGTCGCTTCAAGTATCCAGACTTTGTACTTCAAGAATACTGATCAATATTTTTAGTTATGTATATCCCTCTACTTCTCATACGGAGCGATACTATCCTAAGGGAGAGTACCCATTTTTGCACAGGCTAGTAAAATTGGTCCACTGCATAAATATGTTCGCGAGTCTCGACCGTCCGTTCCAAGCGCCCTTCGTTGTCTCGCTCGAATCGATGGTTCTCTGAAAAGTCGAATAGTAGACTGTCACAAATTGTGAGCCGTTCAAGTTGAGGGCAAGTAATTGCGAGTTGGGCCATCATATTGGCGTTCAATTTGCTACCAGTAGTTGTAGAGGAAAGAGGCAGGCCGCTCAAGCTCACTTGGCGAAGCTTAGCATGTTGAATCATGGGGCCGACTGGTTCCTATAATTGTGCATGTTGAGTGAAACAGTAGGCGTCATCGGATATAAGCAACGTAAGAGAAACTTACCAAGATGTCATTTGGGGACAGTGCGTAGCAATTAAGTTCAAGTGACTCAAGTTCAGGTGCAGCACGCAGATGCTGCTTGAGTATGGTTGAAAAAAGGAATTCACCCTCCGGTTGCACGTCCCAGGGATCAATATATCTAACCGGAAGGCACAAGCTGCGCAATTGGGGGAGTTCCGTAGCCGCATGTACGATTGTCGCATAGGCATCTACATCACGCGCTTCATCGGAAGGCAAAATTTTCAAAGTTTCCAGACGCAGTCGCACGTCAGACGAAAGAAGAACGGCAGAGATCCGTTCGGGTCCGGTAAAATGTCGCAGTGCCGGGAACATGTCCCGAACCAGTCTGAGGTCTGGATTGTTGATGGGGGATTCCGGTATCCAGTCAATGATCAGAGTTTCTATTTTTGAGCTCCCAAGGAAGAACGACCGAATAGGATCAAAGCCTTGTGTGCGATTGAGGATGTGGTTCCACTCGAGCTTGGCTCGTGACCGTATCTCAAGATGGCGCAGGTGGGGCAGAGAAGTATCAAGAGTCTGGAAGAAGTGATTCATGTCCACGTCCACTTCCGGGTCGAAATAAGCGTGTAGATGCGGCCGTAGTACGAGTGTGTGCAACAGAGGAGATGCCTGGATTGCCACCAGAAGCGAATTTGGGGTAAGGTTGAAATGAGAGCTGTCGACTAAGGTGCAAACGTCTTTTAGTGACAAGGTCAAGCCTGAAACTATATAATTAGACCTACAAAGATTACCCCTGAGCATTGCTTGGAGGTGTGTCAAGTTACGGAACTCGAATATCTACGGTAAACATGAATTGAGTTTAGCACATGCCTAACAGAGCGATTAAGCCCTTCAACCTTTGAACGCTCCACTAATATAAAAATGATATATAAGTCATGGATCCATGAAGGAGCGACTCCCCTGTGAGTATTGGCAGACATACCGAACTGTTGCGAGTTTGCGGTCAAATCCAAGGACTGCAGCCTGGGACAAAAGCGTTGGAAGTCAATGAGGACGTCTGTGTCATCTAGTTCGTACGGTATGCGCCAATTCAATTGCTCAAGGTTGACTAATTTTGGTATGGCGTATCGAAACCGGGCAAGTAGCTTATCGTCAACTGGGCACGTGTAGTCGTGACCAGATTTTTCCTCGAACACAGTCAACCTACGAAGAGCTTGACTGATTCGGAGCGGTTCTTCGTCGTCTTCAGACAAGACGCGATCAAGAAACTCTTTGGTACGCGCGCCACTGGTGAACTCAAGAGTGTGATGCACGAGTGGAAATGCCAAATGATAGAACAGACAAGAAACTAGCGATACGGCAGAGGGATTCTCTAGTAGCTCTAGTATGAGCATCAAGATTTCGTTTGGAAGGATTGGAGCAGCTCGTCGAGGCATCAGAGGATATGCCATGGTGGTAGAGTTGAGGCGAGCGGTTAAGAATTTGGGACATGAATGCACGTGAATCATAAAGAAAGCAAACAAATCACGTAACTGTAGAAACCTCCCGAATGTCGAGGAACATACGAGAACAAGTGAGCCAGTAATCGAGTCAAGTGTACGCGCAACACTTACTGCGTATGACTCGGAGACTTTCGTAGGGTATAAATACGGGCTCTGCGAGCCCTCTCCTCCCCCATCTCCTCATCCTTTTCTCTTGCATTCAGGCACTCTTTTGGAACACTCTTTTGTATATTTTGTATATATTTTGATTTCTGTACCAACTCAACAAAAAAAGGGAAGCTGGCTCACCGGCAAATAGGTGTAAATCCATTTCGGCTGAAAATAGCGAGTGTCGCAAGAAGTAGGCCTACTAATATAATTTGCCTAAGGACTCGAGTGTAAGTGTAAATGGTCGTGAGTCCCCCTAGCACCCTTTTAATGGTCGGTCGCGCTCGCGCGCCTCTAGGGCGCCGGTGTTCCCACCCTCACCGGTAGGGTGAACTAGGTGGAACGATGTACGATGTACAGATGGATTTTGCATTTGGTAATACATATTTTTGTTCGTGCGCACATTCTGAGAAGACATTATACCCACCGGGAGATAGTTCATGTCCGGTGAACGCATTGCTAGCTAGAATGCGTTTGATGGGATAAGAGTGATCGGTTAGATGTAGGAAATGGGACCAGCATCAGGAAAACCGCGAACCCCTGGTGGGGATGATAAGCGCTGACAATGCTTACCTAACAATGAAGAGCACCTGGTATGGGATGAAGGAACTGAAAAGCATTCCGTAAGTCTGGCGTTACCTGACCAGCTATCCCAGCCTGGAGTATCCATTTAACCCCATTTGATACCGATTTACGAGCTCCATAGGTAAGTCATACTGACTTAATTTGCCTTTTATGGAATACCCCCCCGTGTGCATCAATCTTTTTGTCACGGTCACTCTACGTGCTCCACTCCGGCAGACTGAGTGACGACAAGCTGACGACGATGCCTTAATATAGAAGATCCTATCACGGCCTGCGCCTGGGGGCCCGCGCATCTTTCAGAGTTAAAATTAGCCTTCGCGCGAGATTCAAGTCCGTGTTGACTCCCCTCCTTCGTCCCTCCGAGCCTCAATGTAATGATTGAAGGCCAAACCAGCAGTAAGATCGTACCCATATGAGTAGCAGAATACATGATACTAACTACCCTCTCCACAAAGTCAAAGCATAACGCCGAAATGGGCGGACGCTGTTGGTGAGTGTCTTACATCGCGAAAGCTCACAACGCTGATTGACTTAAACGGTCAGCAGAGAACAGATATACTAACCACAGCTAGTGTATTCTTTCCTTGTGTTATGAAACTCTCCTGTTGCCTGCATGTATGCTACACTCAAGTAATTACAAATGATTTACGGGATATTTTGCGTCATGAGAAGCACAAAAGCAACGATCAAATTGAAGAAAATGCTGGATTAATACGGGTTAGGCACTAGCGTGACAATTCATTGTAAGTTACTTGTAAGATCTGGTCATCCAGCCCAGACTTACCATTGCTTTATCAAGTCGGTCACTCTGAGCTCACGCGTAACGTCTCATCAGACTGACCTAAATTGTCATCCCTCCAGCTCCTTGCACCGCAATGCCATGTGCATTTAATACTTAGCGAAATTACATGCGATATGGCGGTGACAAGCCGCATATAAATGCCTTATCAGGCCTTGCAAGTCCGGGTTGATTTTCCTGATGAGTCACGAATTAGCACGTGACTCGGGAGCAATTCCTTCCAACCTCGACCAGCCCGTCAAGAAGGCTGGTTCTTACAGGCACAACTGGAATTATCTCGGTTGTTGAACTGGTCATCGTACTACTGGAATGGAGCAGAATCCGATCTTCTCGCCAATTTGCCTTGGGGTGACAAATTCTGCACGGATTTATGTCCAGATGGAGCAACTAGGAGAGCGTTCGGAGAAACTGCTCATCCCGGCATCGTGCTTTTTAGCCGTAATTCGACGGTTTGAAACGTTTATAACCCATGGGGGATCGTTTGGGCCCCACGGGGCGTGGTTCAGCTTCTCTAGTCTCGGACAACGTCTTCGCTTGTTGGCCTTGCCCACCTCGAAGATAGGATGTT
>WSTJ01000676.1:3086-15605 GCA_019623705.1 Ceratobasidium sp. 428
CAGTGACGGCGGTATGTAGCTCGTGAACCATGTACTTCCCACTCAGGTTCATATGTGTAAGGGACAATGTAGTGCGCACGAGCTGTCGTAAACCAGGTGTTCCGTATATTTCTACATGAAGCTAACCAGAGTGAAGAGCGTCATAGCTTCTCAAGGTGAACAGCGTACCTTGTCGGGGTTGTTATTGCACGCCTGGGCTCGAGCACTAAACACAGACATGAGTGTAGATAAAAGTGGTGCAACGCCGACACAGTGATCGACGTGCATATGAGTGATAAATATTTTCGTGATTCTGGACATGTCTATGTGATTAGTTCGCTGGATCTGTCGCTGAGTGCCTTCTGCACAATCAATAACTACTCTACCAGTTGTTAGACGTAAGCGGAAAATTTTAAACACACGTACGCCATACTTCGTTTTGAAAGGATAAGGCCATGGAAGAGCATCCTCTGCCCTGAGTCGGCCCGCCACCAGACGATGTACCAAGAAATGTGAGCCGTACGTTGTTCATTTTGAGGCTTTAATAAGCACAAGCAACCAGTAGCTTCTGAGAATTCGGTTGATCAAAGGGTCAGCTTATACCCGGATACAGACTGGTCGAAGATAAAGAAAGTGTTGTGTTTGGTTGGAGGTGTGGAGGTCGTCCTCTGGTGAGATTTGCAAATTGACCGCCACCTGCAGAGTCTCGTGCCACAGCCATCAGTTTGACTGGCTAAACTTGAATCTCCACCTTCCTCTTCAACCCGTTTCAGATACCGGCAGCATCTGATCCAGAGCGATTCTGAGTCCGCCTATATATCTCGTAGGTTGTTCAATTGCACCTTGGATAACCTGTTCCGAACCCCACTGGAGGAAGATAATTAATGCCAATGTTACGGAATTGTTGAAGAGTTTAGTGCGCCGTTCCTTATCTAGCACTATAAACTCAAGTTTATTCAGGCTTTTGATACACAACGCCCAGAGCCTAGCTATACCCTGCAAGTGTTTATTCTGTGTAATCGGGATACTTCAGGTGTCTGGTTTAGTTTCAAAAAATTCCTGGTTTGAGTGCAAAATCCACCTCGGAGCAATGGTAACAGAAGTCCGACGAAAACCAACTGATTGCGACCTAAATCATGGGCTCAGTTATTTTACAGACGAGCCTTAGCGTGAATTTCTCTGGAGATGAAGGGGTCGAGCGCCTTGGTGTTCAACAAGTGTGGCCCCAGTTGGTCGAGGGACGTCACGCCTAGCAACCTCATGGTGGTTTCGGCTTCGTCTCGTATGACTGTTGAGTTTTATACATTAATTGTTAGTCAGGTATTTAGCATGATGGCTTACTTTCTATCGCCTTTTCAACCCCCGCAGCTTCCCATCCTAACGCATATACGAAGGGTCGACCCATTCCAACTGCCTTAGCACCCAGACATAAGGCTTTGATCAAATCAGTGCCACGTCTGACACCACCATCGACGTAAATCTCCGGTGCATCACGAGCTGGGTAATGGCGGAGACTCTGCACGGCAGCTTCCCGAGTCGCAGGGGTCAGTGGAGCCGGGATTCGCTTCATCGAAGGCTGGTTCGGGTGGTTTTGGGCATTCGATGAGAATGAAAGAGCATCCCAAACTCGGGCGGTGATGGGCCGCGGGCGAGGCTCGAATATCCAGGGATGGTATTTGCGTAGTTCAAGAAGCGTGTAGAGAGCGGGAGGAGCAGTGTCTAGCGCCCTTCCGCCGTGATTTGACAACCATATTACATCTGCGCCATATTCATATGCTAGTATGGCATCCTGAAGCGTGTGTGGTTATAAAGTGAGAGACATGCCTGAGAAATAAGGCTCTTGACTTACCTCAACTGTTTGGACGCCTTTGACTCCAACTTTCATCCAAGCAGGTATCATCCCGCGTAACCAAGCGATGTCTGCCCAAGTGAGCGCGGGATCGAGATAAGTTCCCATCGTGCGGCCAATCCCTCCACCTTTAGCATCAGCTTTGTAAGTAGCAGAAGATATCCCAGAGTCCTAAGTGATTGTTTAGTAAATGCTGTATTTAGAGTAGTCCACGGTAAGGCCACTGACAATTGGGACATCCAGTTCTCCCCGTTCGTCAGCTTCCCGTTTGCCCGGTGCGGCTGCGTCAATTGTGATGATGATACCAACACAACACCCAGTTTCCACTACCTTTTGAACAAGTGCTTCAGCTGATAGGTGCGCGATGGTAAACATTCTAGCGTCAGTTCTACCGACCTAACGAAATACGAACTAACTTTTAGTCCGGTCTTTGTTCACATATAACTGGAAAAAGAACTTCTGGTCCGGCTTTGGCTTTGCATTGATAATTTGGGAAAGTCCAATAGACGCATTCGTCGATATCTAAATGGGTATATAATTCCGTATTGTGGGCACTGTAAAATGAGAGGCTCACCACTTGAACAATGCCAGTCTTTCCTGCTGCTCGAGCAAACGAAGCTTCTCCACTGGGGTGGCTTAACCGAGCCATTCCGGTTGGGCATATAATCAGCGGAAGAGAGACAGGGACGCCAAGTAACTTTGTAGCTGTCATCGTATTCCACGATCCGTCGAGGTCTTGTCCAATTACACTAGGTGTGGCCAGTGAAACGTCAACCATCCCGCGAGGTTTAAACAACACTCTTCGGTAGGCGGCTTGGTTGAGCTCAACAGCTAAAGTGATGGTTAACACTGACAAGGCGAGTTCAATCTAAATTCTCACGTACAAATCATGTCAGTTGCCCCAGAAGAGAAATATGCCCAGGCTTTTTGGCTAAGATTTTCTTTGGCGTTTTCCTACAATTGGCACATTAATCGTGAATAGAATAAACACAAAATAGACATTCCCTCACCTCGAAATCGTAAAGGTTGATTATTTGGGCTAAAGGGGTTCGCTTGGGTTTCAATGCCGGAGCCTTGACAATATCTGACTTCTTGGGGTGAGACTCAATAGTCGAGGGGTCCACGGCCCCCATTTTCTTGGAGGCCGGAAGTCCTTCCTGAATGATTTCTGGCCCATGTGCCATCTCATAAGCACTAGTAGCATCTTGTCCAGCGTGCTTTAATAAAATGGCGCTCCCGCCCGGGTGTTCTGGCAGGAATTCGGTTACATCATAGATTTGCCCACTGACTTTGACATAGTAGGTGTTTGTTAGAGAACGTATCATGGGTGATGAATAAGGGAAAAACATACCAATAATCCAGCAAGACTCAGGTGTGTTGTGAGTTCCAACCTCTTTTGTAGAAAGCATCGTGTCAACGAGTGGCTGCTTGTTACAGTTAGTGGTCGACGAGGTTGCTTGGCTAATGGGCTATATCCGATCGAGCTTGGGGTGAAAGAAAGCCTAGGCCACGGCCAGTACGTGCAAACCGTGCTTTATATATTCGTAGGGAACAGCCAATCACCGTTACACAGTTGTTTGGTAACTTACTTCGATCCGGCCCGGAGCTCCGTGGGGCCGGCTAAGAGCGGATACTGAACAAAGTCATGTAAACAGCAGACGCCGAAATTATGCGTGTTTAGTATGATACATGGCATAGGAATCACCTCGTAGCGGCAAAATGTCTATCCAAAGACCATCACTGGGTATTGATTGCGAATCCTGCGCCTGAATCACTCCTTTCACATATTGGACACCCTCCAGCCAATTGTGTCCTTACTTCAGCGGCACTGAATTCCAACTCGTTTAGCTCTATGGAAGGTTGCGCTGAGAAACATTACTCACTAGGTAATCTTCTCGCCAATTATGTTACCAGTTTCGCCACTAAAACCACCGTAATAACTCAAGCTGAGAGATGCGCCCTGTCGTGGAGGGAGTGCGTCTCCCCCAGGCACACATCCTGCGTGGATTGCGTGGCGACACAAGAAAAGAAGCACAAGGGACTGGTGGTTCACTAATGCACCTCCTCCCGGTGGTGGCGGGAACAGAGGCTCGTCGCAGACTGGACACATCGATGCCGCTTTGAAGCCATGTTAGTGCGGCAAGATAAACAGTTTGTAATGGAGCATGTACCTCCGCCTAGGAAACCTCCTGTTTGAGACGTGTTGAGTCGCTCTTGTAATGTCGATCCATCTCCTAAAAGGATAGTTTGACACCCTTCGAGTAACGAGATTTGGAGGTTAAAGTCTTGCAAGACCGTGATAAGTGCGTCTTTAAGCCCCGGAATTTCGAGTCCGTTCTTGATTCTGCGTATCAATCTTATAGGATCGATTTCGGTGCTGATGTTCTTAAGCAAGCCGCGAATGAAGGCTAAGAGGTTTCAGCGAGTATACCAACACGCGTTAAGGGATTCGTATCACCATACCTGGACGCGTTTCAGAATACTTGAATAAATCTTCCCAAAGATCATCGTCGTTTTGTTCTTTGGCAAAGTCGATAGCACGATTGACGTCGGCGAGTCGCTCAATAATTAAGTTTAGTGCGCGCCGGTTATCGCCCATACGACCTAATAGGAACACTTGTTCTGGGACTAGGTCGCGCTGGTCGCATATCCTAAACGCCTGTTAGAGCCGTGAGTACAGCTGTCATTGGGCCATATTCAATATTACAATACCTTCTCCAAATTGTAGTAGCTGCTTGCACGAAGGAAATCGATTAGCTTCTCAGGCGAGAACTCAGCAAAGAGTTCAACTTGAACGTCGGCATATTCAGACACGTGTTGAGGATCTTCCTCAAATAGCGCTGCAAGATATAGGAATAAAAAGAAACGATTTGTTTGAAGTTGCTGGACCACACGATTAATCTGTTAATACAGCGTGTTAGCTTGTTTGGTTTCAATCAATTGACGAGTACCCACAGGAATAGCATGGGTGTTTTCAACTAGAAGTTGTATCGCCGTACGGGGTATGGCTGGTTTTGTGAAATCAACACCGTCAGGCTGAGTGTCAGATCGTCGCTTTTCTTCTAGTTCCTGGTCAAACTCGACTAATAACAACGCATCGTCCCGTAAAGCCGTAAACAGATTATGTTCTCGAATGAGATCAAAGACACTGGGGCGCCTTAGGCGAAGAAGATACGGTAAGGCCTGGCCAGGCTGGCGGTTCGCAATATATCTAATAAGCAGCGGTTACTACTTGCTGAAACACAACAAGGGACCAAGGCTCACAATTCAGCAAGGCATTCCATCAGTATTGGTGCTTTGCGAGTGTCCTCGTGTACTGATTTAACGGCAACTATAACTGATGGGATATCATAGATAGTGGTTGGCCAAGACTTGATGGTGCGCAGTAGGCCCTGGGGGTGCGGCTCTATTAGCAAAGAGCATCTCATGTTAGTGATGAACCAACCTCATGGTCATTTCCAAGCATGTGTGCTAAAATCATCTCATATATAACATGCCCAAGCTGGGGGTCGCGAATTGGCACGAAAGGTATAATGGACTGAAGCCAGATGAGATTAGCGAAGTGATAAGTCGCTAGTGGTAAGACATACTCCAAGCCGATTCTTTCCTGCAAACAAGAAAATCCAATGTTCCCAGGCAGTCGCGTTCGTCGTAAGCACCTTTGGCGTCATATGCGCAGCTTTGTCAAATTCACCTGCGAAGTTATTTCATGTCACAATACAACACTGACCCTAACGGGCACGAGGCGTACCATCGTCAACTAGGTGTTGTAGATACTTTTGACCAATGGCCTCAGCGTCAATTTCACGTTTAGCGCCAAGTTCTTCAACAGTTTCCAGAGCTTCCTCATATCGCTTCCGCTCAACAAGCCACTCGATGTGATCCCTAACATCCCTAGGGCGAGCGACTATAAGAGTCTGAGGACTCAGTACAATCCAAAACGTTCCCTGAGGTCCGAGACCTTCGGCTAGCACATAGTCATTGCACCCATAGGTATGATACCGAGCAACGCTCAGAGCATCTGATGCATGTTCCTCTCCAGCACGGGATATAAGCCTAAGCTCTGGTCGATGCGCTGCTTTGCGTCTTTGAGCCTCACGACTAGCTGGCGGAGCATCGTCTACATCAGCAAACGAGTCAGGGGTAATATAGGCTAACACAAGAAACGAGCCCGCGTCCGAGTGTGGAGAAATTCCGGCTATCATACAATCAACCTGGAAAACTGCAAGTACCTCAATCGATATGCCGCTAGCGTTAGCAGCCGTTGATTCTCCTCGGCGACGTACGCGAGCTACTTTGATGTAATCGGCCCAAGCCACCAGTAGAGTTACGTCGTCTTGCCACTTGAGAGTACAACGGAACAGGTCTGCTCGAGGACTGTTGGCCGGTCGATCTAGGTAAGCTACGCGTGAGCTAGACTCTGTGTCGTAGAATCGTACACCAGTATCACAAGCCCAAGCGATGAGGGTTGTTCTCCAAGCTGATGCCCAAACAGGGCCTTCGCCGCCAGAATGAAGAGTTGTTTCTTTGTGCCCAAGCCAGCCTTTTTCGTGCAAAACTAGAGTACCAGCGAGTCCGCCGCAGACAAATGCGCGAGAACCACGTGCCCCAAATGAAGGCTCAAGGGCGACAGTCCGCATGGGTCGTTTAAGGTTGAAAACATATGATTCAGGTGTGGTGAGTGAGTGAATAACAACCTGGCCTTGTGTGTAAGGTTGGCAACCCTCGCAGACACAAAAATCAGTGGACGACTAACCATCTATAGAGGCTGTAGCGACAAAATCCTCGGTGGTATCAATACTCATATCAGTAATAGTTGCTGTATGTGGCCGATAAGATCGTTGACGGACCCCGTTAAAATCGAGAATATGTACAATGCCGTTGTGTGTCCCCAAAAGCTAAAAGGCTGAGTGGGATGCTTGTCTTAGAGTAAGTGTAAAGGACTTACTACAGCAGTAGCCGACACGACCACAGCACAGGCAGAGTCCTTTTCGAGTAGCTGGCCTGTATCGCCACCCAGAATCTCATATTTAAGACTTGGCTCCAAGTCCTCTTCGTCGTCGTCGTCACCCTCATCAGTACCATCGTCCTCGCTCTCGCTCTGATCCGACCAGTTCTCCTCTTGGTCACCATCATCTTCAGGCGAATGTACTTCTTCTCCGTCATGTGTTTGGTGCGCGCCTACGCCATTGGTAACGTCAATACTCAGCGGTTGAACTTTGGGACTGTGCGTGTTTGTCGAGGCTCTACTCGTATTTGATACCTGTTGAGACACATCATTTTGGCTGAGTTCAATACCATTATATACCGTTGCTTACAGTTTCTGGGTCCTTGAAATCACCGTTGGCCACCTGAATATTGGTTTGGGCCGTGTCTAAATTCTCAATCACAGAGGAAATTGCGTCATCGTTGGTCTTGTTGTCTATCTCAGAGTCATTTAGTGCTAATCAATGTCTTTCAGCTGCAAATGAAATATTACCAGGGTTTCCAGACATTCCTAGCCGTGGTGGAGAGAGACAAGGTGTGGTATCAAGTTCCCAACACGTGATCTACACGAACAAGCGCCCCCGAGCTTATAAACAATCAATTGCGCATTAAATCAGTTTATCGACATAGCAACCCGTAAGTATCTACTGAGTTGGATAGTTTTATGCGCCTGCAGACCTCCACCATTCTACTACTCGGCCTTCCCCGCCAGTCACAAAGGCATTCCCACCGCCCGCCGAAAGTGGCCGCCAAGATACGCCCCACACTTCACCAGTGTGTTGTTGCACCGCGAGAGATTTCCTGGTCCCAATGTCCCAAATACGGACAGTTTTGTCCGCAGACCTAGCACGACCAAGCTAAGTCTACGAATCAGCGAGTTATTGTATTCACTCACCCGCTTGCCGCGAGTTTTGCATCCGCACCGAGGCTGGCACATAACGCCCAATTAGAGTGGCCGCTCAGTGCAGCCACCGCGCCTGCACCTAGACGTGGATGACCGGCTTGAGACGTAGGAGGTGGGACACGCAGATCATGCAGCAACAACCGCTTGTCATCCGATGCAGACAACAGCAGCTAATGATAGTTAGCTGAGCAGTTCTACGCGGCCACTCTGCATGACTCACTTGACTATCCGAACTCCATGCCAGACTCCTAACACACATTGCGTGACTAGCGTAGGTAACGACCAGTTGTTGAGTCTCTATATTGAAAACAAATATTTGGCCGGTATCTGAAGATAATGCCAAGTTATTGCCGTCGGGGGACTGCCTTGAAATAAGTCTGACAACTCTAATGAAAAATGGCTTTCAGCACGTACATGTTTGATGCACATTCCAAATTTTGCACGGCCGGAAGTTAGCCTCCCTTTAGTTTCGCCGAATGTTTCGGGAGCTAGATAGTAGTGTCAGGATCTCGCTGCTTGACTAAATATCATCACCTACCAGTGGAACATATGAAAACTGAGCCACCATTGCCTGTCGAGGCATAAGAATCACCAGATGGGTGCATCGAGACCGACCATGCTAGTAAAGATCCCAACTAAGGAAATATTTTTGCATCAAATAAACCACTTACTCGATTCATCAAACTTATCCCGATTGAATGTTTCTCTCTTAGCTAACACGCTCTGTGCTTCAATGTCCCAAAGAAATACGGTCCCTTCCACCGAGCTCAAAACAGCTTTCTCCCCTGCATTTGGTGAGGAAGAAGCTGATACGGACACTAAGCCCAGCGGATGTACTGGTGTAGCATGCAGTTTCTTTCCCGTGCCATCCCTAAAACCACGTAAAGGTGATCTGTCATATCATATTAGTTGGTACATAACGTACCAACACGTCCCAGTTCCATCCGCTGACACCGATATTATCCTGTTTGACGCTGTCCATTCAACACTCCAAATCTGGTCCAAATGAGCTAGAAAGACGTTAGTTGGTAACAGGGGGTAACGTCTGGGTAAACTATACAAACCCGATTCTGACACCTGAGTTTGCAAAAATTGATTCGACTAGATTACATTAGCCAGGTGATGTCAGTACCCAGGTAAATAGGAAAGAGCTAATCAGACCGTCACCATTCAGTTAGAGCCGGGTGTTTGTTGATACAAAGCCAACAAGCGCCCAATTGATACTTGTGTGGTCTTATTTGTATCAGGACATGACCTGTTGTTTGACAAATCAGTTTACTTGATACTACGACATCTTAATGCTCAGCTGTCCCTCCCGAATGCCAAATCCGTGGTCATATTGAGTTTTAGCAGCATAGACACAAGTAACACTAGTACGGCAATCGCAGCAGCTTAGCAGAAAACCTACTCACTATGGAGGGCCGGTACACCCAAGATTAAATGCAGTGCCCAAGTAGTACTACTATGAGCAAAAGCGCGCATTCCACAAGTAGCCATCAGAGTAAATCTAAATCGAAGATACTGGAAGTGACTTCGTTTACCCGTGAATATTCGGTGTAGACTTCTTTTTTAGTGGTTCTCACGACAAACAAATCGTAGCCCTGTTGTGTGGAATCTACACCCGTAGTTGAGAACCAGAAAGGCAAATAGTATTGGAGGCCCGGGGAGTAAACCACCCCCGCATTAACAGTTTAAATCCCGTATTTTACGCTCGATATATGCCACTATAATATAATGCATACAGGCACGCCTGGCGGCCCATATATTCGTGAGACAACTGACTACCAAAACTGTGGGCCGCTGAAATCGGGCACCATGAAGGTTGCCTGTTATGTTTAGTTTGTGCGATGGTATTCACAATTTACATATCACGCACCTCAACATTATGGTGCACGTTTTACTTAATTTATTTGCGCAAGCTCATTTCTACGCTCGTGGTGTTTTTAAAATTGGCCACTAGGATCCACTTCGATTAAGTTAGAGTTCAAAGGTGAACCTTGGTTTGTAAAGAAGTCTGACCAAGCCGCACACCAAACCTTAGTGGAGCGTGTGTAGGTGATAAGGGGCTCAATCCGGTAAGGGGGGCCCCGCTCGGGTTAAACGCATCCTTTTCTGGACGAAATCTTCCGGTATACGATCGCTCAGACCGCCAAAAATAGGGCATGTAGATTATTATACATCTACTAGGCAGCACCTGAACACATGCAAGTACCCTTAACTGGGAAACCACGAACTATAGGTACTTTCGCAAAACTCCGGAAAGCAATATTAAGTCTAGTGTCCCCTAATCGTAGTCCGAGGTAACGTGTAGTGCAGAATATAAACGTGCGAGCTCATACGTACGATGTTCACATAGTATTCCCTTCTTACTCCACCACTTTCGCGCAAGGCCTACAATGCCCCATCCAATATCCACGGCCATCCAGTATAGTACCTTGATCCTGGGATCAATTTTCCTAACACTAGAGTTGCTCTGGACAATCGCTAGGAGTTGTGCTGTGGACACTACAACAGCTATGCGTGAGGTTACTCGGTTAGGAAGTACTCGCGCGTCAGGTCGTATCAGTGGTACAGCCATCATAGCTGGGGGAAGGTAAGCTAGCTTTAGTGTTCAGGAATTTACCAACAGCGCTAAAAACTAGCATGTTGTACAAAGTGTATCCGGTCTGACAACGGCGATTGTGTGCAGCAAGTTCTTTGATAAGGTCATCGTAGTTGAGCCTGATTCTATGGCCGAGGTGAAGCGAACTCGGGTTGCACAAGCGGAGCAGATCCACGGTGAGTTTAACTAAATAGGAATATAACGCAAAGGGAAAATAACTGTCGCAATGCTCTAGGACTACAAGCCGTTACTCTTTGTATCCTGCGCGCCATTATTCCTTATTTTGACGACCGGGTTCATAAATTCGGAGGCAGAATCCTCGAATCTAATGCACAGCTGCAACTAGGCGCGACGAATGTGAAATTTGCGCCCGGGAGCCTCCCAGATACAGTGTTCATTTCGAGACTAGCACTCGAGCAGATGCTTCGAGCTTACGTCCAGGAGATCTCCAATATACAAGCGATACAAGGCGCCGTAGTTGGAATAGTCCCAGACGTTACCGGCCATCGGATTGAGAAGGTTCTTGTCCAGCTAAAAGGCGACAGTAATCCAACCACCGAGCTTGAGGCCGCCATGCTAGCTGATTGCAGTGGCCCAGCAAGTATAGGGTTAAAGTTACTTGAGAAGACCCAAGGTGCTGGTTGGGGTCCATATCCAAAAATCTCATACGGTAAGGATTCCTCGTTGCATGGAAGGAACCTGAATTGAGTTATCATAGATCCAAAGATCAGCTATGCGACCGCACTCGTTCCTGTTGTAGACCGACTTAGGGAAAGCCTACCTATATTTACACGCGAAACTGGCGACTACTCCAACTTCGAGAAGCTTGGTTATCTGAAATGCATTATCCCACATGCTGAACAGGATGATCGGATCGTGTGTATAATCCGAGCCGATGACAATAACTGTAAGCATATTGAACTTCGTCTAGTTCTTAAAACTGATGGATACCTAGTAATGTGTGGCATAGGTGGATGGGATTTATCGCCAGACGCACGTCCACATGCTTTTAGTGATTATCTCCAACAAGTAGATTCCATATGGCAAAACGCATCAAATGGTGCATCCAGTGAGGGTAATTCAAACCGGATGGCGGTAATGGACAGTCTTCATGTGATCGAGGACGCGCTGGCAGAAGATGGGGTTGTTCCACAGTTCAAGTTTTGCAGAATGGGTAAATCGGCAGTCGCGCCCACATGTCTGTGACTGACGGTTGTTCTGTGCCGACCCAGGTCCATGCTACAAGATCGATTATTCTACGGCACCAAAACCCTCGAATTTTGTAGCCATCGGAGATAGCTTCTTGCGTAAGTTCAATTCAACCTAAAGATGGATGTCACAATGGAGGTAAATTGGCCGCTGGATTCCGTAGGCGTCAATCCCACTTTCGGACAAGGCGTCAGCAAAGCGTTGGTCGATATAGCATCCCTCAACGGGGCACTTCTGGATACAAAGCTCCTGAACGCGCGTGGATGGTGCCTTCCGGATACATTCTCTACAGAGATGATCGAGCGACAATACCCCCGCGTAATGCACATGTGGGACTCAACCAAAGACTCGGTACATTTAAGCTCGTGTCTTCGTTTGGGGCTATCAAACTTATTAATCTAACTAGGACTATGGAAGGAGAAGTACTGACTGTGTAACTGGTGAATCCTCAGACCTAGGCGCATTTGGAAGGCGTTATTGGCGCGGAGTTGTTCGCATCGCGAGCCAGGTGCGATTGTATCCACTAAACGCAGTCACTACGTGTGTCCTTATACGAGCACTTACCAATCCCATGTTCAAGGATAAAGCCGTGGCAGCGGACATTATCAAGTCCTTGCAATTGATTGCACCGCCCTTAGATTTATTAAGAGTGAGTCTAATAGAAGTTCGAGAGATCATATAGCTATAACCAATACTTTTTCTCTTAACCATAGCCTAGCTTGTTCGTTCGAGCAATGTGGAGTGTAATGCGAGGTACATAAGGCTAGGTCCAGAGGGGCGCCCTGATCAGAGAAGTTACTATATTTTGATATCCATCATGGGAGTCTTCGAGGAGTTGTAATAGAATAAACCAATAGTCACAGAGTCATTTAGAGGTCAGATTAGACGCTTTGGGTGTACAGACACCAGTTTCGTAGAAGCGGGATAAGTAGATGGAAAGCTTGCTGGATCGGGCCTGGTGATGGTCGGATTAGGCTTCGTGGTGTGATT
>WSTJ01000677.1:0-19859 GCA_019623705.1 Ceratobasidium sp. 428
GTACATGGATGGTCAGGTGTTAAGGTGGTGGTATGACGTGTCGAAGAAGGGAAAGAAGGAGGTTACGATAAAGGTTCTGCGCAAGGGTGGTCCGATCGAAGGTGTGATGAGAGGATTTGGAGTAAACAGGGCGGGGAATGCGAAAGGCGGTATCTGCGTTATCGCTTGATCCTGAGTTGAACCAATCTTACGTTTCAATCTCGAACTGACATTTACTAACTTTGGTTTTGTTTTGGCGATCGACTAGACCGCGTGTCCGCGGCCTGGGTAGACCTTTGTTTAACAGGAGAACGGGCAGGTTCGCGAGAGCAAATGGCTAACTTTTGTCTTTTGGAAAGGTTTGAGTGATTCGCGTACATTAGGTGGTGGTGGTTTATTTCGAAGATACCGAATTCATTACGGCGTTTTCAACTCCAGGCATCTTCCCTCCAGAGTTCGTATACCGTTATTGTGTTTTCCCTCGTCCTTGGTTATCCTTCCACCACGTCTTCTTTCCCCTTCTTGTCCGCGAATCTTCTCAATTCGATATGGGTCTACATCGAAGCTGGAACAGCGCGATACCGGTACACCCTGTAGATATCGTATAGGATTCGCCTGGAACTCTTGATGAATAAACAATATTCAACATTTTTGACATAGTCTGAAAAACCGGAAGATGTCCCTGATATTGATCGAGGGTGTTTGGCGAGGAGCGTGTGAGGCCTCGGTTGTCAATTCGGTATCTTTCCAGAACAGAGTTTACTCAATAGGAGGTTCAGGCCGCGAGACAGACGTGTTTGAAACGACGTTACGTAAGCCAGGTGGCACCAAATAAATTCCGCTACAGTGTTGGTCGGCACTTCTCCGCCTGGCCCGGAAGCAGAAAATAGGCGCCGTAAGGGTCTCAGTCACGTGCCTTTCAATTTCTGGGGTCAAGTTTCCGGAAACTTTCAAGTTTGTCGAGGTACAGACACAAAGCAGGGCGCGTCGTGGCACAGAATTAAACACCCAAGGCTCGTGGACTCGCTTAGAGTATATATGGTATAGGAATTAGCCCTGCCCACCTGGTAACTCAACATCGGTCCGAGACGCAACCTTGGACTATTGCGAGCTTTTGATCATTAGTATATAGCATACAGGTCCCACGAACAGCTCTATGACCTTAGAAGCTGCAAACGAGTGCTTAGGCACTCTGGCAATGAGCTTTCGTGGCAGAAAGAAGTAGTTTTATACCGACACTTAGAGTGTCCGCTAAAAGCCAGCATCGTTTGGGGCCTTGGGGCCATGTCTCAGGACACGGAAGAAAGTTCTAGGCCTGTTGCATGACGGGTACCTATTTAACTGCTTCCTTTTTTGGGATAGAGCGTAGACTCTGAGCGCGCTTAAGTCAGGAAATAAACGCCGGCTACCCATATATGGTATGTAGCACGTGACCTTTTAGTTTTCAGGGGAGAAAATATCAAAAAGTTGGCCAATCAAAACAAAAAGCACAGGGATTGTTCGCCTACAGCTTCTGGTCGTTTTAGCACTAAAATGAAGTTGGGTACCCTAAAATTCCAGGACTTTAGTCGCTTGGGAGGATCTGCTTCCGCAGGGTCCCGTCGGAGGCGGTTAAGTGCCGACCAACACTGTAGGCCAAGCGGGATCAAAAATCGTCGGAGTTTTGGCATCCCAAGGGCCCAAAAATGAAACGTTTTGAGCTCAGGCTCGTGTCTTGAACAATCTTACTCAATCTTTTGCATGATCATCAAATACGTGTGCTACTCCGCAGTTATTCAAGCGCACCGATGTATGGGTGCCTATTGGGCTCATTATACTTTGATATTGAGCAGCTGTTTACGGCAAGGTTTGGCTAAGGAAGCACGAGGGACACGTATATATAGTATACCGTATGTACAGGGCGTGAAGCTCGAGTCGACTTGCAGGCTAGACTGGCACACAAGCACTTGCGTACATTAATCGAGAGACTTGTCGAATAGTATACATATTCGGATATCCACGCACCTGAATCATTAGTCCTGCTATGCATCCAGACGTCCCGGTGCCTGAGAAGAATACTGCCATGACGCCACGTCTCCGAGACCTTTATGACGCTTCCCAAGTCCTCGGAGCTATACCCGCCACCCATCTCCACTCCTTACCCACCATGAGCACAAACGCATCACTAGGAGCATGTAGTTCAACTCACAGGATGTAGGTGCTAAAGTCCAAGTCACGGGATAAATAATCGCCTACTCGAGTGATGGGTGATTTAGGTACGCTTTGGTGCCCGGAGTCGATGATCCGTCTTGAGTCGGTGTATTGTATATTGTCTGAGCGAGACGCCGTCTGAGGTCACGAAGGAAGAACCGGGAAGTAGGACTAACCAAATATCCGAATGAGAGTTGTATACAGGAGGACGACCCGGAGCTTTGGAGTGTACGAAGCCAACCGAGTGAGAAGCCCACAGGATCGGAAGTCGTAGCATGAGATGAAGGCGATCGCAATCTCGAGCGCAAACAATAGTCGTATGAGGTCGAGGTGTGAGAATTTGAAGGTAGAATCATTGGCTTGCTCTACCGGCGAGTACGAACGGAAGGAAAAAATAGACTTTGTAATACTGGATAATTATGCCCAGGCGCGTGCCGGCGCGGAGCGGATGTAAGACCGAGGCTAGCGGGAATTGGAGCTTGCCTTGCGTTTGCATCTGGGCTGTTGATCACAGTTGGTGGCGTTAACGCGATGTTGACATCACGCTTACTAAGAGCTTGGCTCATAGCTAAAGCATATGGAATCTAAAGTGCCTGTCCTATTCAGTCGTTGGGAGTGTGGCAGCGGTAGGATATTGACAGTATCATGATTTAGCCGAAAGATGTTGGATATTTATCGCGGTTATGGAGTAAGAACCCAGGCCTCCAAACGAGAGCGAGAGCGGGAAAGCAGACAAGGTGGGCAATATCTAACCGAGTTTCTGAGCCGTCGGTGCCCAACAGACGCAGCTGTGGTCGAGCCGGCGGAGAGAGGTGGTGGTCGGAGCCGGGAACAGTGGTAATAGCCGGGCGCTTGCGGATCCCATTGTTTGTGACGGTTGCGACCATAACAAAGACTTATCCTCTTCGACGACGTCACCTCCCGTCCTCGTAACGACAACCCGACATCCCTTCGTAGTCCACCTGACAGCGACACTTGATACTTGAGCTTGTGACAAGCAGTCGGCTACTTCGGGGTGCTAGTGAACGAGATCGACTGTTTCTGGAGTCTATAGACTGTCCTCGTAATCGCCAAAGACGCCAGACACCCATCACACGTGACGAAACAACCAGACCTCCTGGCTCAACCAAACAGCCTGCGGCTCCTGCTCTTCTTCTCGGCGCAGACCGGCGATCCCTTGGAAACGAACGAGACGGATACTCCGCAGTGCCTGGGTGGGATCTGGATTGTCGACGAATATCAGTGCGAGGAAGCCCATGTGGCACCGCGTTTTGCCGCGAGTTTCTGGCCAATCTGATAAAGGGTCAGACGGAGGGATCTTGAGATGTTTCTAAGGTGAGTTTTTGTCCCTTCGATTCTTGATCTGTACGACGAGCCGATGCTAATGAATGGGGGCTGACTCGTTCTAGTCATTTAAAGCCCTAGAAGCGGATCGGGGATCAGGAGAACTGAGGGGGTTGTGTCTCTATCATGCGCCGAGTGAAGTCCAGTGGCTCGCTTGGATACATTCGGGCTCGTTTCATCCGACGGATACCAAAGACCTTTGTGTCATGGTCATCAGCAATCAATCTACAAGGGGAACCAGCTCGCCGAGTCATCCGAGACTAGAGCTCGGCAAGAGAATAGGCTCGACTCACCAGGCTAAGACCGGGCTCGAGGCACTCCCCGAGCAACAAGGTGGAGATTGGCGGCCGCAAGTCATGGATCGTCAATGGCGTCCCCTAGTGCTCGTTTTGCGCGGCCCTAGCTGCTTCGCTTCAGAAGCATCTTCAGCGCAAATGTTGCGAGCCACTCGAGGGAGTCAACCACCTCGGTCATGGGCGGTAAACTCAAGTACGTTTGCTCTCGTTCGCAAATACTTTACTTCGAATGGCGCTTGCTTACGTTTTCCATCGTTATATAGGACTAAGGCTGAAATCAATTCCATCGACACTAACGATTCGGCATGCCTAAGCTACTAGTAGCTTACCTTCATTCATCGAACTACGCATTACTGTGGGAGATCTTCGGTAACTGACGGATTTGGGGATTATTCGTCGACCTGCGATGACAATCCTTGAAAGAATGTGGTGGCCGATCTAGGTAAGTCACCATCAGCTTCATACGTTGTGTTTTCTCATTCTTATTCTGAGAATGGCAGGCACTACATTCTTTTTTGCATCAACCACGGCTAAAGAGACCCAGATTACTCTCCAAGGCGACCAACGAACCGACCACCAAGGCTCTTTAGTTTAGGTTACAACTCATGCTAACATCTTTTCTTGACTCTGCAGGCTAAACGCGCTACTCGAGGGCTTAGATTATTGAGAGGATCGGGCTATCTCCGGGCGGAGAGAGATGGACTACGGCGAGGGTGTTTTGGGTTGGTGAGTGATCGTTCCAGTGCTGTGAGAACGCATCACTCAAGTGTGTGATATCATGATGGCCGAACTGATCTTTGTCGGGTTTGCGTATCGACGGTTAGGATGAATTTGTGGAAGAGTGAAGATGGCGCGAGTTCCTATGAGAGGTGATGGTCGACTGGTTTACGCTCTGTAGAGACCAGCGGTGGGGCATTTCGAGCCACAGTGGATCCTTTCGCGGGCACTGAAATCTGAACGGAATCATACGTCCGGGTCATTGCCCCGCAATCTCAACTTCGTATGCTACCAATCTTCCCCTCCACGTCCACCCCAAGCCCCTCTTCACTTCGTCCTCTGGCCTCCATCACGACTGATCCCAAACTGAATGGCGAGATGATCAATTTGGATAGATAGATAAAATGTTGATGTGGGCTGTAAAAGATCTCGTAGAATACGATTTTGGCCATTTTGGATAGATCTTGAGCGAGTACAAACGATGTAAACACTGCCGACGAGCATCTTTTTGGAGGGTTGGAATTGTTTGTCACGAAATTAATATCCTTCGAGTGGTAGGACGGCTTGTGCTGGGAGACTATGAAAATCCAGCAGCGAGTGCCGTTCATGATAATTATGACGTAAATACTTCGGGACCAAATAAATCCCGTCGGTACAAAGCGGGATCAAAATTCAATACATCGAGGGGCAACGGTGCGTATCGTGATTTTGAACTCCAATTTACATCTTCTGTTCTACTCAAAGTCACAGATGTCAAGTTTCTCTCACTCAACGCTTTGGAACAAGTCATGATAGTTATTCTTGTGAGTTACAAATAACTGCTCAAGAAAGTGCCGTAGGTTTGTACAGAAAAACTCGGTAAGACGCACCGGTATTCGGGACCTACTACCTTCCCAAAAGCTGTACTATCATCACTTAATTGATTTTCCTTCGTTTGCCCCCCTGCCATGCTCAGCCCAAACAATCACACCTGAATGAGCGGAGACTGACGGTTGGGGCACAGGTTCACCGAGGACGGCAGATGGGGCAATAAGATTATTATTTCATGTTGTACTTCTGCTCGACGAGTGTCTCAAATGAGTGTCGTGCACAAATCCTACCGAAATATGACTTATGGCATAGCACGAATCCGCTAACGAGCTCCGACAATTCAGCCAAACAAAAGCCGACGATGGTTCCACAATGTCCCTAGTCATCGGCAAGATGTCGACATCACCCGACGGATCGAGGAAATTGGGTCATAAGCTAAGAGACAAGCGATTAGCACAAGTGCGTGACTAGAACCACACGATTCGACTTACTAGATTGGATTTGTATAGCCCAGGTCGTGGGTTGGATGGTCCTCTCAGCGGCAACGTCGGTTCGTTTCCGTATTTCGAGTCGACAAGACCGATTGAGTCGGTGGATATTGTAGTTACACAGATCATGGTGGGGTTTTGATGTAAGCAACCGGCGGCCGTTAGAGAATGGGATACAGGCGAAGATCAAAGGTATTTCGGCGGCAGGGATTTCTAGGAGGGCGGCAAAGAGCCCAGGGAAGAGACGAATTAGATCGAGAATGTGGTGGGCGTGACCAAGAGGAGTGTTCGATATGGAGGTAGTTACGACGTGGTCTGTGGCCATTGTCTTCTCCTCGATCGCGAGTTTTGCAACGACGGTAGTTTTATGGTGGGTCTCGACAAAACGCTCTTGAATTAGGAACGGAATTCAGGCTAGCAACCAAGTCCCAAAGGTATTCAACGAGAGCATGGCATAGGCTGAGGGAGCTTATAGGATCAGATCGACTGGACAAGGGAGAATAAAAGGTGCGAGAGTTTAATGCAGATCTCGAAGTAGGTCGGTCATAGGTCTCCGATGTTTGCCGAGTCTAGTGTGGAGAATGGACTCTAGGATGGCTGAGAGGTGGAGTTATAGAGGTAGGAGCAAGAAGCCTTTAGATACGTGTTCAAGAGCGAAGCGCATAGGATTGCCTTAGGAGTGAGAATAGACAGAGTCTGGAGCGAAGACTGCAGAAGATAACGGGACGAACAGATCAGCCTCTACCGCAATGATAACCAAAGTTACCCAATACTCGCCATCGCGATATAAGCTAGAGATCGAGCCGGCAGGAACCTGAACTCGTCGTGTTCGAATCTGAGCCTTTATTTAAAGCCAATAACGTCAGCAATCCGAGCGAAGCAACAACCCAAACTCAAAACTTATCAGACGTTCACTCATGAAGCACAATTGAGTTCCTTGAGTGCAGAGTCGTCTATCTCCCAGCAGTGTAATAGCAGTGGGGAGACGGTGGCGGCAGATTGTGGACCAAGGGTTGAATACGTCCAAGCTGGAATCGAATCGAAGCGTAATTTGACCAGCGAAAATATCGGCGGCAAATCGAGGAGAAGAACAAAGCGGGTATCTGAGCATCGAATGACCAGTAGTATCGAGTAAGATGATGCAAGATCAAGTTTGCTTAGAAGAAAAGGTTGTGTGCAATAATGACCCCACGGTCGTGGTGGTCCATGAAAGTGGCTGAGCGCTTACGGAGGGGCTTGGTGTTTGTGGCAGTTTACGATCATCACAAATTGCATTCGCTCCTCTCGGCCACCACGCCACCTCCGACTCGTACGGCCCAGTCGTAACCCGACATCTTCCGCTGGTCACCTGTTAGAAACGACTCATACTCATACTTGCGTCTCAATCCAGATTTCTTGGGTGTTTTGACTAGCTTGATCAACTATCTTTACGAGTGGGCGGACGCACCTCTTGATCGCCCTCGACTAGAAGACGATTCATACTCTAGATAGAATAACTGGTGTCATCGGACTTAGTGTATGGACATCTACAGGCTGATACACGCTCTCACGGTCTTGTTCTACATATCTCTCGTGGAACGATCTTCTGCATCTTTGATCTGGCTCTCGACGGCAATCATTCGCTGGCAGGGTAATTAGATATGAATCAATCACACTATGAATGACAAATGCGGGACTTTTGCAGGCTCATCCACGCCGTCTACACGAAGCATGTCTGTGCCTTGCAACTTTGAGCTACTCGTAGACACTCCTTGTTTCTTCGGATGTTCCACGATAGCCTTGGTGTTGTACTCGGGGGGTGCCTCTATCTAAAATCCGATCGTGCGAGAGGTGGATTGAACCGGAACTATTGGATCTAAGGTGGAACCTATTGGCTATTTACCTAACGGCCTAGGCAACACCAACGCAAAAACAACCACCCGGGTCGGCAACCGGTGGCCGATATCAAACAGTGTCCCTGGCCTGCTTAGGCGACGAACAGCTAATTAGCCGGAACTAGTTGAATGAGCAACGGATTATTTGTCGCTCAGCCACCTCGATCAGCGCGGAACACGCGCGAGTAGCCTAGTAACAAGGGTGAGTGTTTGCCTTGTGGGTTAGGCAATTGGGGTGTTCAGAGCAAACCCCATGGCAAACATATCGTGGCTCTTTACGGCGCAGAGATCCCAATCGGAGCTACACTCACCAAGTCGAGGGGAGGGGTCCCCTCGAGAGAAGGCTCCTTATCGCGATGGCTTTGACGAGAGGATATGATTTGGTATTGGAGGGTAAGAGCCAGGAGGAAGTGACACGCATCATACAATAGGCTATGTAGTTAGGGCCAAAAATATTATACAGCTTCAACCGCTTTTACTCCTGATTGGAATGGCCGCACTGAGGAAAGTGGCCATGATAGAGCAAGCGGCAGCCGAGAATGCTGGCCTGGTAAATGAACTGAGTTTGGATCGAATAAAGCATCTTTAGTATACGTAGCGTCATAATCGCTTTCGACTCGTTTCGAGTAATTATTACATCACAATAAGTATTTGACCAGTAAAATGACTACAAACAAGAGATTGTGGCGGTGTCGAGGGTGGCTCAGTGGTCACGGAAGGAGGTTAGATAAGCATGTATACATGCAAGCGCTGCCTCGTTGCCGCTTGCGCACGTCGATCACTACACCAGATTTTGACCACAGCTCTTGCCATAAATCTACTTCTCTTGTAGCCTCAATGATCAAACGTATCAAACGCCGCATGCATCGCTTTGGAGAGAAGCTGGACCGCTTGTTGCGTGACGATGAACCGGCAATACCATCTCTTCAGGCATCAACAACCGCGAGCCCTGCGCCCATTCACGCAGATACTTCAGCTCAACCGCTCCCCAGCTCTACCTTGCCCCAGTCCAGTACTATTGGCAACGGTCTCAGCTCCAGCCTCGCACCTGCACCTGCCGAAGCGATGAATCCGGAATCAAGCGCCATACCCCCCAATCATGAGCTCACCCAAGTAGAAGGTCAATCGGAACAGGCCCCAGTGACTATGCCTGCGTCAGAAGCTAGGGCTGATATAGTCCCACCTCTCGAGGAGAACACATCCAACCTCCATACCGCCTGGTCCGGACTCAGAACACTCCTGAGCGTCCTTGACAAGAGCGCTGACGCCTTCGGGCCACTCAAGTCTGCAGTCGGTGGATTGGTGGCATGCATCGAGATATACGAGGTATAGGCTTACCCTATCAACAGCTCGCGAGGCTAATAGACTTAATCAGGGCCAAATTGACGCGCGAAAAGAATACCAACAGCTCAAGATCCACCTGGAGAGTACGTCTCGAGAGATTGCGGGGTACGTTGGCGGAGCCGCGCCGCCTTCCATGGAGTCCAGTATACTCAAGCTCGCTCAGTCAGTATGATAAAGCGATAACGCATGCCATCATTAACAAGCTGATACAGAGATATCGAAGAAGAAGTCAAGCTCGTCAATCAAAAGACGCAGCGGAACACGTTGGAGCGCTATGCTGAGGCAACGGCGGACGCTGACGAGATACTGACACGGTATCGTCGGATACAGAGACACCTTGACGCGTTTGCGGTAGGCTCCACTAGCCCCATGAAGCCGCATGTTCGCTTGCTGACTTGATCATAGCTCAGTGCGGGTCTAAAGATCTGGCAGATTGTTGACGACCAAGCAACGGTATGTAGTATTTGCTCATAGACAAGTGATACTAATCATCTGAGGGTGCGATAGTGGAACCGCCTGAGTAAGCTGCCGAACTCGCCAGCGGCCAAGTACTGCTCCACGGAGTCGACGGAGTCAAGTGACCTCGGCCGTAATGAATGTACGCCCAACACTCGCGTGGAAGTGCTCGAACAGCTACGAGACTGGGCTCAAGACAGCCAAAGTCGGAGGATCTACTGGCTGAACGGCATGGCCGGAACCGGAAAGACCACGATCGCATATAGCCTATGCTCGCTATTAGAACATACCGGCCAGCTTGCGGCAAGTTTCTTCTGTGCACGACAGCTCCCTTCTTGTCGTAAGGTTGGGCTCATTTTTCCGAGTATCGCCTATCAGCTGTCGTTGTTTTCGCGTCCGTTTCGTTATGAGATGTCTAGAGTACTCGAACACGACCCCGACGTGCATAATCAACCGATCGATAAGCAGTTCCAGAGCCTCGTCGCCGGTCCTTTACGCAAGATCAAGGGCCAGTTACGAGCGGATCTAGTGATAGTGGTCGACGCCCTTGACGAATGTGAAGACTCGGATAGCGTTAGTAAGATGCTGTCAGCCCTGCTTGCGGACGTCTCGGGTCTGCCGATCAAGCTACTGTTGACCAGCCGTCCGGAGCCGAAGATCGTCAAACGCACGGGTAGCAAGCAAGGAGAACGAGTCAGGTCAGAGCTACGTCTGCACGAGCTCGACCGCTCCGTTGTTCAGTCCGATATCGAGACGTATCTAGCGACCGCGCTACAGGAGCTAAGCTTGGAGCCCCAGACGCTTGCCAAACTCGTCGAACGGTCCGGAGTACTGTTCATATATGCGTCTACTGTGGTCCGCTACATCAGTCACAACGATATGGCCCGGAGTAAGAAACGGCTACAGCTTGTGATCTCAACCTCCAGCTCGTCCATCCATACCCACCAGCGTCTCGATGAGCTGTACAGTACTATACTAGAACTGGCGGCCGCCGATAAAAACCTCGACGCAAGCGAGCGAGACGAAATAACACGAGTGCTGCATGCAGTGATATGTGCGCAAGAGCCGTTGACGATCGAGGCCATTGCCGGACTTCTGGGTTTCGATCAAGTGGAGCCGGTGGCGGAGGCGCTACGTGTTCTGTCTTCCGTTCTACAAGTGTCAAACACAACACGTCTCGTAACGACGCTTCACGAGTCGTTTCCTGACTATCTGCTCAATGCGGGTCGTTCCGGGAAGTTTTTCTGCGACGCAGGAAAACAGCATCTACGTCTAGCGCTGAACTGCTTCGACCTGGTCAAAGCCCCCAGCCCACAGTTTGACATTTGCAGACTCGAGTCGTCATATGTGCTCGACGCGGAAGTGCCAGACCTAGACGAACGAGTGCGCGTAGCGATCTCACAGCACCTGTTCTACGCCTGTCGATACTGGGAGACACATGTCAAACGCTCAGAAAGTACCGACGAGCTCATGGACGAGGTCTTCGGGCTCCTGTCGACACGACTACTGCTGTGGATGGAGATCCTGAACCTCAAGCACGAGATCCATACCGGTGCAGGCATACTGTCCAGGTTGCATCAGTGGATATCGGTGAGTGCTCATATACAGGTAGGAGAGAACCAGACATCCGACTACCATCACACAGGGCGGTCGAGGCAGGAGTGAACTCCGAGACCTGGCCCATGACGCATGTCGATTTGTCAGCCTTTTTGCTTCTGGTACCATGGCGCAACTGACGCCACATATCTATGTATCTGCACTCGCCTTGTGGCCAAAGGACCGGCCAGTGTCTAAGTATTGGTCTAATCACATTCAAAACATCGCAACAGCATCTGGTGCCGCCCTAGATAGGCAAGACGAGACCCTCTTGGCAGCTTTGCGTGCACCAAGCCCAGTACTCTATGCTACATGCTCCCCTGACGGAGCAAGCATCGTCTCCGGATCCACTGAGGGTACTATCCACATCTGGGACCTCCATACCGGCCGAATGATGGGACAGCCTTTATATGGTCACACGAAGGATGTGAACTGCGTCGCATGGTCCCCCGATGGAGGACGTATAACCTCCGCTTCAGCCGACCACACCGTTCGCATTTGGGACGTGTACGCTGGTCAAATGGTCGGACAACCACTGAAAGGTCACACAGGCGAGGTCAACTCGGTTGCATATTCACCAAGCGGGCAGTACCTTGTATCAGGCTCTGACGACCATACTGTTCGCATCTGGGACTCATGGACTGGGGAGCAATCGGGACCGCCTTTGGAGAATCACACTGATAGCGTGTTGTCGGTCGCGTATTCGTCAGATAGTGCATATATCGTTTCTGGCTCCGCGGACCAGACCGTTCGGATCTGGGATGCAAAGACTGGCACGCAGCTAGGCGAGCCGATGGAAGGCCACGCTGATTATGTACGCTCAGTGACATTTTCACCTGAAGGCCTGCACGTCATTTCAGGCTCCGATGATGCAACCATCCGTGTCTGGGATGCTAAGACTGGCCAGGCGCTTGGACAACCACTGCAGGGCCATACTAGCTGGGTACGGTCAGTTGCGTCTTCACCCAATGGCGCTTATCTTGCTTCTGGCTCCTCTGATAACACAATCTGTATCTGGGATGCATGTACTGGAGAGATACTGGGGCAGCCACTGAGGGGACACACTGATCTGGTACACTCTGTCGCATTTTCGCCTGATGGTTTGCGCATCATCTCTGGCTCTGACGACAAGACCATTCGCATCTGGGATGCCCACATTGGACAAACCTCGAGCCAGCCACCAGAAGGCCACGCAGGCGCTGTATACTCGGTCGCATACTCTCCTGATGGCTCTCGTATTGCTTCCGGCTCTACAGATCACACTGTCTGCATCTGGGACGCATACACTGGGAAAATGGTTGGGCAGCCACTGAGAGGTCACACCAGCGATGTATACTCAGTTGCATACTCACACGATGGAACACGCATCGTCTCTGGCTCTGACGACAGGACCAATCGTATCTGGAATGCGAGAGGTGAGGAGACGGCGGGACAGCCGCTGGAAGGTCACACAGGCGCTGTATGGTCTGTCGCGTTCTCGCCTGACGACTCACGCATTGCTTCTGGCTCTGAAGACAGCACTATTTGCATTTGGGATGCGCACACCGGACAGATTGTGGGGCAACCTCTGGATGGTCACACAGGCACTGTATACTCGGTCGCATTCTCGCCCGACGGAGCCCGCATTGTCTCCGGCTCTGTTGACAAGACTATCTGCATCTGGGATGCAATCACTGGGCAGATGGTTGGACAGCCACTGACGGGTCATACAGGCCAAGTAACGTCTGTTGCATACTCACCCAGCGGCAACCACATTGTCTCTGGCTCTAGTGACGCAACCATTTGCATCTGGGATGCACCTACCGGCCAGATAGTGAAGGAACCACTTGAAGGCTACACAGATTATGTTCGGTCGGTCGCATACTCACCTGATAGCGCTCGCATCGTCTCTGGCTCCAACGATAGAACTATTCGCATCTGGGACACATACACTGGTCAGTTGCTGGGACAGCCGCTGGAAGGTCACACAGATTATGTTCTGTCGGTTGCATACTCCCCTGACGGCAAGCATATTGTTTCTGGCTCTTTGGACAAGTCAATTCGTATTTGGGATGTATGCGCCTTGTCTAACTCAGGCGAAGCGTGCCAGGACGACTCAGACTCCACGCGTCAGCATCCTTTCTCATCTAATATCCCGGCTCGTATCCATGAAGATTTTGATCATCCATCATCCGTCTACGAGCCTCGGACCCAACTTGGGTTCCCTATACGTCCCAACCCTTCAGGTGCGTGTCCTATGTCTTGCAGCTCCTCCACTTATTGACATTTCAACGGCTTTATTATCCCATTTCTTTGTCACCATCTAGACGTTAACGCCTGGACCTTGAGCAAGGATGGATGGGTGGTTGGTCACGACCTCAAGCCGCTCCTATGGGTGCCTCCCGAGTTGCAAGGCACTCTCCTGCGTTACAACAATCACTGGATAATCTCCGCTGAAGGATCATGGTCGCTGGATCTCAGCAAAGCGAAGTTTGGAACAGACTGGCATCAGTGCTACCGTCCCTGAATCATGAATAGTCAGGTTTCTATTTCTCGTGATCATTTTCATAAGTCCTGTATCTACGCTCAGCTGTGATGACCGTCCTCCTGCATTCACGGCTTGTCCCAAAAATGTTTCAATACCAATTGTTTGGGCTATACAAAACATATTTTTCTATTAGTTTACAATCGGTATACTGTAAAACGGGTCATTCGGCCCGTTGTTTATTGCCGAGAGCGATGCGTATTGACATATGTGGTGATCGCAATGCAGATATGGCCGCAAGAGGCCGGAGGTTACGACCGCGATCCGGCTTTCGAAGAGTGAGAATGGGGTGTGGCCACGGAGTCTAGTCACCCAGGTCATTAGTTATGGTATTTCCTCTCTAGTGTGCTCACATGTAGTTTGTCTTTCGCTGTACTATCTTAATTTTTGATCCCACGCGACTAGCCATCTAAGTCGAAAAGCAAACACTACTAGCACAAAGGATGCGCACAGGATTTGGCTTATTTTCATCGATATTTCGCTTGACGATTGTTACCGTAGCATTGGTACAAAGTGATAGAAGGTGTTGTAAGCTAGGAACATCGTTCGAGATTCAGCATCTTTCTTGAACGTTGGTCTCAGACACCGGTCATCAGCCCAGAAAGCAGAGGTGATTACATTGGAAGATTCCTGTAAAATGCTCGATATATGCATCAGAAGTAGGCGAACGCACGTCAGACCCAGGCACCAAATCGACAAGCGGGCTAGGCATAGTGAATGTATGCGTCAGGTATCCCGGTTACTGCTCTTTGTCAACTAGGTAAACGTATCGTGTCGCAAAAGCACGGGTGAATCTTCATCGACGCTCACGACGAGAGGTACACGCTCGGTCAACCGGGGTATCCGCGCTCATGCAACGCGCTGTGGACTGGTTTGACCTTACCTGGCACGTGACCGTGGGTAACGCGTTTCGCCGTGACCCTAACACACACAACCACGACCAACGACCCACAACGACCGCCGATCCCAGCCTCCCTCTCCGTGTCGGCCTCTTGCCGTCATGCTCTGACGCTGTTTCCCCGTTGATTCTGTTTTCTGATTCTCCGAGTCGCTCGTCAACGATTTTCTCCCACGATCCGGCCCTTATCTCGTTCAATGAGCGATGGGCTAGCCCGAATGACGTGATCCATCCATCACTGGCCTACGATCGCCGGAATAGAGGATGTGCTATAAACGAGCTTAATGGATACAATAATCTTTTCGCCGCTCAAGCCTGAATGAGGTGAAGATTCGGCTGGTTTTTGATGTGAGTCTCCTTCCCTTATATCTCGAGATTGCTTGTTGAACCAAAGCCAGTTGGTCGCTGTGCACTCAGTTTGCCAGCGGGGGTCCGGAGGAAACTCCCACCCGTGCTATCCGCTTGAGACAAGCGACCTGCGCACCCCGGTTTGGACACCCGTTGATCATCCGCAGCGGAAGTAATCGACTTGTGTCCGCCTGAGCTCTGATACTGGCGAAAGACTAGGTGCAAACTGGAGACCGTGAGGCGGATCTGTTGGGTTTCACCGAGCAACCCAGTGGATACCGTTATGTCTACAAGCCGCGGCCGTTGTCTGAGCGCTCTGGCCTTCGCCCGACCGATGTTTGACCCTCGCGCTTGGGAGACACACCGAACGTTGATGAGTGACGTCGCGATTCACCCCGTTCGTACGAGCAACGTACGAACAACTTGCTTGCTGAGCGGACCGTACCTCCAGGTGCGTTGGATCCTATCCACTGCCCCTTCGGTTGTCTCTAGCTTACCTCTCGATCATCAGCCTGGACGATATCTCGATTCAAGTCCTATCTACAATACTCTTTTTGGACTACCAGAGCTTCCGCCAGCCTGGGGTCTCGGTCCGAACACTGTCACTTTCCCAATTGTGCTGTTGGGGGGGGCACACTATTGGATCGTAGTTTGAGAGAGTACTTGTACTTCGGTAAACCCAAGCTGACGGCTGGAACGCGCGTACCCGCAAAGTGAGATGTGATTGGATCGTTGACTTTGTTCTCTCATTGCTGGTTGCATAGACCCAATGATACGTTCGATCGCCCAATTCCTCACGTTTATTCATCTACGACCGTAACATGAAGTTATCGCAGCCTTCGACTTGAAAGACGAGCGTGTCCGTCATGAGTGCGTTTGATGGACTATTGAGATAGATTCGCCGAGAGAGGGGGTCAAGGTGCGGAGGAGGTATTTCCAGCTGGTGAGTCCTATTTTCAACCAATCTCGAGCGTACACTTACCAGCTTCGTACTACTTTGGCGGTGGACTCGACATTAGCTAGATCTGCGTGCCCGAGGTTTGGGTGGATTATTGGACTCTTGAATATTGGGGGTCTCTGCCAGAAGATGTGGCCAGTTTGCCTTTGTTTGGAGATCACTAGCACCTTCTGAATTTGGCATGCCGTCGTTCTCACACCCCCGTGTGTTTCACCATTTCTCCACGGCTTTCCCCCTTTTTCATCTCCGAGCTCCTCCAAGCGAGGTTCTCATGTAGGGTGGATAGGACTGTAAGCCTTGCCTAGAATTCGGTTGAACGACGAACGATGAATTTATCAATAGTGAAAATATTTACAGCCTGAGCGGATGTAAGATGTGTCCCAGACACTAATCAAAGCTAGCTAGCGATGATCGTTGGAGGTCTCGATCATTTTAACGACATTTTGCGAGCGCAATTGGCTCAATGGGTTAGGGGACGGGGGCATATTTGGATTGTGTTATGTAAGCTGATCGGCACCAAATAAATCCCGCTTTGTGTGACCAAGATTGAGTGTTTGAGCTTTCGGCTATCACAAAAAAGCAAGAACATCAACCAGACTGAGCGTCCGAGATCTAAGTTGAGTTTCATTTTCACTCAAGTTTTTGTAACATGGCACCAACCGACTTGAAAATTTGTTCTCGCGAACGAGTTAACAGTACGTTGTACGGGAATTACAAGTCACGAGAGAAAACCGCCAAAATACGCAAGTCCCCAGGATCGAATGGTGCCTCCAGAGTCTTTGAAGTCCCACCCGCCGCCTCTCCTTCACACTTTCTTCACCCTTTCTAGTTCGGTCAACCTGACCCGAACTGCGCCCACCTAAACCGGTTGAGATCAACGCGAGGCAAAAGATAGATGGAGACCACCAGCGAAATGATAGAGTCGTTGCGTTTTTACCCTACAAACATCTTAATACGAGCTTCAAAGATTAACTGCCAAGACCTCACTTACGACGTAAAATAGCTCTTCCTAGGTGACCCACAAAATTCGATCATTCCAGACAGACAGCAACGTATGCTGTGACGGAACCACAACAGTGCACAGCGAACCAAAGAAATTGAATGCCTAGCTGAGACATAGATGATGAGCGTATGTACTTCGCTATGAACCTGTCATTCAACTCGCGGGATGTAGGCATCAAAGTCTGGGTCCCGAGTTGCATGTCTCGCCCATTCGGGTTGCGAGTATTTCTGATTCGCTTTGACGCTTCGAGTTGATCGTCTGGCTTGGGTTCGGGTGTTGTGCTTTGTCCGAGCGAGACAATGTTCCGAGCCACAACGAGGGGATTGAAGCCAGGCCATGCTTGTCTATCTAAGCGAGTGATCTCCAAGAGGGGGGTCTCGAGATTTGGAAGGTATGAATTCGGCCGAGCGAACGGTAGGCGGCATCGAAGGGCGGCGCGATACAAGGGCGGCTGCAGCTTCCTGGTATGCGACTGGAATCTGCTCCTGCTCGACAGTAGTTGCCCAGACATTAGGTTCATAGCGGGTTTTTGGAATGTGTTGGTCGCAGAATGGCCAACGTTCGGATCGGTGGTTGGCAGGTTCCAGCTGGTGAACATGTGGTGAGAGCAAGAGTACGTGGACGTCGGCGTGAGCTTGTTCGCAGAAGCAGGTGAAGAGAAGAACGAAATACAAGAGCTGAGTTAAATTTTGAGTCGGGTAGCTCATAGATATCAGGCGCCGATAGATCACTGGGAAGCTCGCGGTTTGGTTGGGAGGCGAATGTTGGGAATGGGAGGAGCAGGGCATCCAGAGTCTGAGCCCATCAGCCGAGCTCATATGATTGACGTAGGGGTTAGAATCATCAGAATCGGAAGATTGGGCCGTAGTCTACAGACGAGCGGAGCGGGAAGATGAGTTTAGCTTCGGCAAAGCTGACTAAAAACAGCTGAATACATACCGTCGTGTAAGCGGGAGGCCGAGACTACTGGAGTCAGAGCTCGTCGTGTTAGAGTTTGGCCTGTACCGTAGATCGGTCAGGTCAGCGCTCTAGATGAAGCAACGACGAGAACCTAAGCTTACCGGATATTTGCGCCTAGCGGGATCGGTGAGACTCATGTATATCTATGTATTCGTTCGTCGGGAGCCTGGTAGTATGAGGTCGATGGATGTCGCATGCCAGGCAAGAAATGTCGGGGTCCTTCAAGCTAGCGATCGAAACGCAGGTTGTACGGCGAGAACGCAAGTGATGACCAAGAGATGAGAGCAGGAAGAAGGGGAAGTTGGATGCCAACGACGTCGAGTATGAGCACTCCAGGTCGATGAGTAGGAAAGCAGAGCGTCAAGTACGCTACTAATTCACTGGTGGTTGCAGCCACGGAAAGCAGTGATTGGGCGCTTATCAACCCTGATATTTGTGGCGGTTTGCGATCATCACAAAGGCTCGCTCAGATATCCCGACGACGTCACCCCAGATCCGCACTTAAACATGAACGGCCCAGCAACCTGTCGTAGCTCATCTAACAGCGCCTTGACACCCTGGAACGATGGATAGTATATCTGTGGGAAGGTGCAAAAGATTTTTGTTATTACTGTTGACCACAAAACCGCTAAAATTTCATGATGAAACAACCCAGTGGATTCGACGACTCGCCGTTTGGTTCCTTGGACACGGCGACGACCTACGACCTATGACCTACTCATGCGCCAATTTCTGCCCTTCCTCTCAGCATAGACCTGTAGTCTACTCAAACCGAACCCCCGAACCGCATTGACTCGAGAGCGCGAGCCTGGATGGACTCGGCTGGTCGATCCACACCCGAACTCATAAGCCACTATCGCTCCACCTCGTTGCGCCTCCGACCTACCAATGAAGGGGTGGTTGAATGAGACTCAGATCTTTCTCTCGATGTGAGTAGTTCTGTTCTTGGTTCTCAATTCGCGTGATGGCTCGTAGCTGATGGGTGCTGATTGGTTTGTTCGACCAGTTGGGACTCGGGCAGTGAATTGGCGACTTAGTAGATCAGGAACTCCTTGTCTCCGGATATATACTGACTGGATTCTGGCAACTCGACCAACGTTTGGGTTTATGTATCCGCCGAAGACAAGGGCGTTTCGTGCGATGGTAAGCAAGGTGCTCCTACGGCCTCTGCGCGACGACCATGATCAAACCGAACCCGCCACAATCCGATTTCGGCGAGAGGATAACCCGAGTGACACAGCCTAGATCCGGTTCGGAGAACTTGACCTGGGCATCGCGTACTGGAGTATGAACGCTGGAAATCCTTGGACTATGGATGGACTTTACCAGCAAGCTTGATATGGAGCTCGACTCGTCCGCTTCAGGTGCACTTCACTTGCAAACGGTTGTCAAACCGCTCGGACACTCAACCCGGCCGCAGTCCGATGGATTATTCAAGTGAGTTCGAATTGCTTCATCGCTCCATAAAACCACGGCTACAGCTTATCCTCGACCAGACTTCGGCTTCGCTCATGTTTCTTTCGGTCGATATCCCTGAGCAATTCGCGTTCTCTCCATCAAACACGTTTGAGCGACTTGCGCTCGGCTAATGTCCCAACGAACTTGGGGGAATCGTTCGTGGCTGCTGGTTTACAAGTCAATCTATGGTTCGTGACCCCAAACCTAGAGGATGTATCATGTACTTCCGAGGTCAGTCTTCGTCAGTTTGTACGATATTTCTCTTGTCTCATTCTCGGGACCACAGACGTTGCGTTACGTTTACCTCGGCTGTGGTCGAAGAATCCCAATCATATTCCTTGATACTCGCAACGAACCAATTGCCACCACGCTTCGGATTTGACTACGACTTGTCCATTTCCCGGTTCGTTCCGGGGGATAAATGGACCTATTGTGGGGGAATATGGTCACTCGGATAGTCCTGTTTGCACGAAGAGAGAGACTACGGTTAGGATATTCCAGACCTGTGAGCGGCCGCCCAAACCTTGAGAAAACGACTCACTAAATTCGAGAACATTTTAGCGACTAACCTGACGTTCTTCGGATGCAGGCATTAGAAAACTGGACGGGTTCTTTG
>WSTJ01000678.1:0-19836 GCA_019623705.1 Ceratobasidium sp. 428
GCTCCTGGTCGATAGACCCGCTTAGAGCGGTCTAGAATAGCTTAGAATAGAATTTAGCCCTTGCGGGCAGCTATCCAGTAATTCTCCTCAACCGTGGAGCCGCTGCGGACATATGGCTGTACGTCAACACTCCAAGCTTACTGAGCCTTAGTGAATTACCTTGTGTAGAGCTGAAACACCAGAATCCAAGGTCAAATTGTTGGTTTGAGCAAATAACAGCTCCTGACTGCGAACTAAACGTCTAGTATATCATCAAGCTACTTCGTCTAAATCTCGAGTACTTTTCACCTTTTCGAGCCGGGAAAACACCTTCTGAGGTCGGTTGCCTCTTTCCGGGTAATCAAAGAGTCATATTCTAATCGCCTCGTTCAGGACACTAACCACCAGGATGTTGATTCGGCATCACGGTTCACGCAAGTGAGGTTCAATTTGCGGCCTGTCCGAATGATGAGTCTGACATGTGATAGCTAGCATTTTCGCTCCAAAGTTGAATCGTGGACATTGTTGCGGCACCAAAACGTTATCGTAGTCTTTGGGCTGGGTGAAAGGCTAGATCTGAGAGTAGAGTTTTGTGAAAACGGCACTGCACGAAATGTGAGCTCTGTTAATTGAGCTGTTTCACATACCTGGGCTTACTCCAAGCTGTCTCAAGTATCTTAATCGGTATGATAATGATATAGATAGGAAGAAGCTAATGGTACAGCGCATACATCTTGCGCGAACGACCAAATAATCCGTTCCTCAGATCCAGCAGGTATTGGAGGGGACGAACTACCTCCATTCGCAGAATCCTCCGCTTGTTCATGGCTGTCTTAGACTGGTGAGCCCTCATAAGGCCTGGGTGTTTATTCGCTCGCGCACTCATCCATATCAGGACAAGATATTCGTGACGGCCGACGGAACGGCCAAAGTTGGCGAGTTTGGACTATCCTTCTTGACTAGAGACTTTGCGTTGCATGCACCTTCGATATCCCAAGCCGGCCTGAGTCGATGGATGAGCCCGGAGTTGCCGTCCCGACAACCTCTTCCGATGTCTGGGCGCTAGCCTGTACACTTCTGGAAGTAAGCAATACCCTAATGATACTCCCACAGCCATGTAATAACTCTACTCCCGAGATTATATCGAATCAACTACCTTATAAGAATTACGAGGACGAGCTTATAGTAAGAAATGCTATAGCCAAAGGCGAACACCCCGGATCCATCGATTCGGGTGAAGGAGCGACGAGTGGCGGAGAATTCTCCTCAATCTCGTCCATATTGAAGTCGTGCTGGGAGCCGCTTCCCAGCATTCGTCCCCAGGTCTCAGACATGCAACAGGATGTCGAGGCGGTTCTTGTCAGCGGTGAAGCTATCAATCAAGATGCCACGATCTTCTATACCTGCACTTCAGGAAATTCCTCCAGTGCAACGACTTCTGTTCTGTCAGCGGCAGTTCACCACGAAGAGTCAAAGATGGAAGCGGGAGAGGGGGGTGGCGCCGCCTTGCGAGCGTCTCGCCAACCTCCATCTACTCCGATCCAATCACCGCCAACATCTATCGCGTGTGATAACTCAAGCGCGATTCACACGAGTTCCCGGAATGCTGCTTCTCTCAATCAGCAAGGAGAAGATGCTGATATAACGAGCGTTATGGTGGGCTTCTTTTGCACTCGTAGCAGTATTTCAGTCGTTTGGTAATACCATTTTGCCTCCAGAGCTTTGAGGGGATTATCCCTCACTTAAGTAGGCGGGGATGCCGAGACCTAGCCGATGAGATGGATTCGACATCCTACAGCAACAAGCCTCTTCATAATGGCGGGCTAGGGGACGTGTACAAGGGGAAGCTCAAGAATGGGACTGAGGTTGCAATCAAAACTATTCGATCAACCAACGGTTCGGACGAAGCAGTCGAAAAGCACCTCAAGGTAAGCGAGCAACCTAGCTTCTAGCGGTACTCCTCTTGACATAAACAAGCGTGCTGCTCGGGAGATATATACCTGGTCGAAATGTCGGCACCAAAACGTGCAACCCCTGCTTGGGCTGATTGAGTTTCGAGGTCATATCGGGATGGTCTCAGCTTGGGAAAAACACGGAAATATCAAGAAATACCTGAGACTCAGTCCGAGCGTAGACCCTTGCCAGCTGGTAAGGTCACAATGACGTCGAGGATGGCGACTAATGGTCATGAATTGTGGGCAGAGCGTCCAGGTCGCAGAAGGTCTTTCCTATCTCCATCAAGTTGGAGTGGTAAGTAGTTACTCAACATTTGTAAACCTTTCATCCGGCTAACCGGATAACCGGGTACCCTTAGGTGCATGGCGACCTGAAAGGGGCGAGTTCGTCAGCGTTCTGTAATGTTCTAAAGTCTGAACTGTTAGTAGGATAACATTCTTGTTTCGGAAGATGGCACGCCTATGCTTGCAGATTTTGGATGTTCGATTCTGCCGGACTATACGTTACGGTTTACGGATACGGTTGCAGCCCTAGGGACACCACAATGGACGGTGGGTGTGTTTCAAAATCCCACAAGGATTGCACGACTGATTACACAGCCACAGGCTCCAGAGGTCTTGAATGGGGAGAATGCGAGTACTCTAGCAGACGTGTATGCGCTTGGAATGGTGAGTACATCCGTGCCGCGTAATAGTCTGATTGATGAACTGGCACTTAGACTATACTGGTACACTCTATGATCGTTCTTCATCTTCAAGGCGTTCACATTATCTGAAATAGGAGATGATAACGGGCAAGGTACCCTGGTTTGAACTCGCAAGCACTCAAGCCGTGATTGCTGCTGTCATAGTCAAGGATATGCGCCCAGCGCGACCCCTGGGGGTCATGCCGCTGGGCTCTCAGCAAGGGGATTGTTTATGGCGACTTTTGCAGCAGTGTTGGGTTTCTGAGCCGACCAATCGTCCTAGCGCTCCGGAGGTTGGAGTGGTAGTAGGCATCAATATAACATCAATTTGCGGAATCTGACAATGCCTCCTAGATGCAAGATATTACGCGTGACGGACTACTGAAGATGGGCCTATGATGATATGGGCATGTGAACCTTGTATTTGCGGTTTCTGGTTTGACTTGTCAATCTCTGCTAGCATTAATTCGTGTGCGCCTGGAACATTCATCAGCAAAAGCGACTTCTGGTATATAGCGCTATATATCTAATATATAGCAGTATATCCCAAACTGCCTTCCCCCCCAGTATATATCTGCTACATAGCGCTATATATCTGCTACAGCAGCAGCTACTGATCCAGCCCAGTGATATATATAGCAGATATACAGTGGCTGCATGGCGGCTACATAGCAGCTACATAGCGCTACATAGCCACCCGTGCTGCTGCATAGTGCTACACAGCCACCTAGGTGCCACATAGCAGGTATATATCAGATATGTGGTGGCTATATAGGTGCTACATACCAATACATAGCCGCTGGGCTGCTATATAGTAGGTATATATCAGATATATAGCCGCTATATAGATGCTACGTGGCAGCCATAGATGTATTGCTACTGCGGACAGCAGCCAGCTATTCCCTGTAGCTGTCACCGGTGCTTTCTCACTCCAGTGGGATAAACAGTTGTCAAGCCAAAAACATGAAATCATATTCAAGAGTGCTATACTACATGTAACAAGAACACCGATTGCGGCGGTGAGATGGGTGTACTAATCAACAGCCGACGGGGTCAACTGGCCAGTGTGGCGTGTGAAATAATTTGAACGGGGGAGCTTAGTATTGACGAGGGGAGAGCTGCAAGTGCCACAAACAAAGAGACTCGCGTTAGTGAGCACTAAATGACACGAACTGTGTCACTACCAGGTGATGATTACTGTGGCGGGCTCTTCAATTCACGTAGAGCATGAGGCGCGAGTTGAGGTACGTTAACGCATGTCACGGGCACGGGGTTATGCAAAGACTCACCGTTTATGTTCACGCAAACGCGTTTTTCCGTGATTGCGATGGCAAGCGCCAGCCCAGGCCGAACTGAGTGCGAGTGGCGAAAAGACAGATGGCGGGGCAGCTGGCAGTGGTCGGAGAACACTGGTCGAAGCTTGGCGTGTCACCGCTTGACGCCATCGCATGCAAAAGTAGCGATCAGTCGAGCGAGCGACGAAGACGAGCGTGATGCATGAGGGTAGGGTTGCCGAACGTGCCAGACAGTGCGGGGCGGGGAATTGAGCGTCGAGGTAAGTACGTTGGCGCTGGCTGCTGGTACGTGAAGTTCGAGTACTCACCGTGTGCGGGGTTATTCACGCAGGGACGCAGGTGGCGGCGGCAGCGATTGCGACGGCGACCGCCAATCGTAGTGGGGTGAGGAGCGAGCAACGACGGGCGGGAGACTGGCGGCAAGGCTGGTTGCTGTCTGCTAGTCTGGCCTGGCAGGAGGTCGTTGGGCGGCGTTACGTCGGGTAGAGGTCGAGGTCGAGGGCGAGTGGAGGAAGAAAAAACGGCAAGGTTGGTTGCTATGAGACCCTGACGTGCACGTGAGTGCTCACTCAGGGCTCGTTTTTCATCAACTACTTGCCACCACCGCCCTACTCGCCCCTTTGCTCCCCACCCCACCGCCACAACGCACTACGCGTCCTAAGCGTTCCTTAACGTCAGCGCATTTTTGCGGTGAGTTTTTTCGTTCTCAATCAACCCATTAAGCTAACGTCTACGCATGCACACTTGGTCTCTGCCGCGAACCGGCACACACAAACCGCCACTCGATTTGCGTGCGCGTCACGTCGTCAAGGGCCTTCTGGACGCGCTTTTTCGCGATCCTCCCTCAATCCTCTCAGCCGTACAAGCGTGCAGAGTGAGTTTTTCATTTTCGCTGTTTAAATATTAATGTTAACGCCCGGCTCCGCTACCTTGCTACCTTGGGCGCGTCGTCCGCTTGCCCGCTGTTGTTGCTGGCCTTCGCTTGCCAGTGTGGCACACGAGCAGTGAGTGATCCATTTGTCGCCCACTGCTTGTACTGACGCGTTCGCGCCCCCACTTTGTCCCCCTCTCATACAGTCGTCGCTTGCTCGCCGTCCATGATTGGATGGCGCTCTCTGTTGCCGTCGGGATCCCGCTTTGTGCGTTTCTGTTCAAACGGCCCGGCAAACGGTGAGTATTCGATTTGCCATATCTGTGACTATCGTTAACACGCCTTCGCCCGCACTCACGCCCACGTACAACGTCACCTGGTGAGTCTGACAAGCCTTCCGTTGTACGGCAGCCGTGAACGACTCGACCTGCGATGCAAGAACTCTGACTAGCAGATTAACCTCTCTTGACGCGTCCCAACTCCTGCCCTCACTGCAGCAAGCCATTTTGCTGGCTGATTGACCCCGCCGGCTGTTGATTTGTACACCCATCTCACCGCCGCGACCGGTGTTCTTGTTGCATGTAGTATAGCACTATTGAATATGATGACACAATTTTGGCTTGACAACTGTTTATCCCGCTGGAGTGAGAAAGCACCGGCAACAGCTGCAGCAGGGAGTAGCTGGCTGCTGTCCACAGTAGGGATACATCTATAGCCGCCACGTAGCATCTATATAGCGGCTATATATCTGATATATACCTACTATATAGCAGCCCAGCGGCTATGTATTGGTATGTAGCACCTATATAGCCACCACATATCTGATATATACCTGCTATGTGGCACCTAGGTGGCTGTGTAGCACTATGCAGCAGCACGGGTGGCTATGTAGCGCTATGTAGCTGCTATGTAGCCGCCATGCAGCCACTGTATATCTGCTATATATATCACTGGGCTGGATCAGTAGCTGCTGCTGTAGCAGATATATAGCGCTATGTAGCAGATATATACTGGGGGGGAAGGCAGTTTGGGATATACTGCTATATATTAGATATATAGCGCTATATACCAGAAGTCAATTTTGCTGATGTTTGAGTGTTGGTAAAAAAAGATCCTCGCAAATCCTGGCTTAACCTAAGCAAATAGTCTTGGTGAGGTCTGGGTTGCTGAAATATGCCAAATCTAACCTGGATTAGATAGCTCCTAAATTGTGAAACCCAAAGGGCCGAGCAGTGAGAACGAGGTGTTTGGTGATGGCATGATTTGCTAAATAATTGATTTCAGAGAGAGTGAAATAACCTACAGCGATTTCGGGTCCGGTTTTCCGCGTGACCAAACTTTTTGAAAAAAGTGGATCCTTGGAGCCCGGACCAAAACATCGTCATATCTCGTCGACACTGGGGGGAGCTGTTGAGGATTACACCGAAACATTTGGACACTCAAAGCTGTGACTTAGCGAGTATGTGCAGTGGAAGCGGGGGTCATTCAATACATGTAGATACAGAGCAGAAAAAGCTACATTATATATACGAAAAATGTTCGAGTCAGATCAAAGCTTAGTAAGCATTCGGCATGCATGCGTATGCGTACACGCAAGTGTACGCGTCAGTACATGCGTAAGTGTTTCCTATTTCAGATTCTTCAACAGGAGGGCCGGATTTTCAACCACCTCGAAAGGCCTCGGAAGTGTACATTTCCGCTTACCTTTCGATAAAATCTGAGGCCTTTCGGCGAATCTCGAAATGTAACTGGAGTTCCACCGATTCATGGCTGGGGGTCGGCAACCCATAGGAAATCTTTGTCCATATCACGTGACTAGACAAACACAAACATGCCTAGTCGACCGCTTGCTTACCGTGCGCAGGTCACAGTTCAAGAGCCACAAGCTAGATATTGGAGTATGATGTACCTAGTATACCCCAATCACTTTGAACCAACTTGTTTTGCGCATAAACCCAGGTATAACATTAGTTTACAGTCACGATAGAGTTCTACATCTTTGCTGGGATGTGCTTCCACACCCCTACGCCCACAATCTGATGCAGAAGCAGGATAAAAAGTACCGTGTGTGGATGTTTATCTCATCTTTGCCTGATTTTGATGTTCTAAATCCGCCGGAAACTCCTTGATTTTCGCCCGTTTATTCCCAATTGTGGTTTTACTTGGACTTACTATCGCTGCACCCCCAATGCTTGTCGGTCCGGTTGCTCAGGCCTTTGAGCATCAACTGAGGCAAGTATCCGTACGTAATCACCTCTGACACTTTGTGTCATGACTTGACACGCTTCCCGGAATATATTTCAGATTTATTATAATTCTTTCAGAGATAATTTCCTTTTATGACCTATCACTTAATCATGTGTCATACTTTTTGTCATCAGGGTCTCTTAGTCATGTGTCACGTGATCGTGGAACATTCCAGAAGTCTTAGTCATCTGAGTATTTCACATCTGATATCAAATACCTGTATGACTCGGTTCGCTTCTCAGTTTGTACTCGTAGATACATGGCTGTGTTCTCTAGTGTATATAACCAAGGGCAAGTTCGAGGTTACAGACCAAGAACTTGACCTCTCGTCAATACAGTTCTCTCTTACATCCTTTGGTCACTGAGGCATCTCGTCCTCATACCCTTTACTCATCGCCTATCGCATCTTTGAGGACTCTGACACTTTGCTCGTAACAAGCCTGCGCGTAGTACTGTATCTAGTGTTCTGTCGGCTGCTTTTGTCTGTCGAGCCTGGTTCGTCTCCGCTGGCTCTTCGGGAGTAGTGTTCATTTACTCAAACAGTTTTTTGCTATTCTCATTTGAATTGGAGCGGAGGAAAGCTCGTACTCAGGAAAAAATGTTGACGCAATTATACCGGGGGGTACCAAAGGCATCTGTTTACCCCGGCTGCATCCAGCTGCGCACCACTAATTGCACCCAGTGCAGCTAACCCCACTAATTCAGTTTATACTTGCTGCACACTAGCCGAAAATTCTGAATTTTGCGAATTTATTGTCACAATCTGAAGCAGTAGAATATGTGCACAAACACATGTATTATGGCTTAACGGTAGACGACAAAATGAAATGAGAGATACAGAACAAACAATAAGGAGTAAAAGTCAATAGCCAGCAAGCTGCTCCTAGTGAGCAACGAGTAACGGGCGAGCAGCAGACGAGCGACAGACAAGCATCAGACCATCAGCCAACGAACACCGAACAGTCAACAAACAACCAGCAATGTGTAAGCGACGAGCCGTAGATAACAGACAACGACAGTAAGGTGAACAGGATGAATAGGCGACTTGACGAACCCTACTCAGGACAGGCTGCACGCCGCCAATAGCCCATCAAGAGAAACAGATGGTGGTTGTAGTACTCGTTAAATAAGGAACGAGTGTTTGTGAGAACGGCGCTGGGCGAGCCGGAAGGGTGAGCCCACACCAACGGAGACGAGAAATCAGGGGCGAGGTGACACGCCAGCCTGAGCGATGTGAGTGGGACAACTAGCGATGCGCCGGAGCGCTGCGGCGCTGTGGCGTATAAGCAGTGAGTGGAGGAAGTGTCCGGCACAAAAGGTTTGAACACGTCGAGATAAACGAGTGGATCAGAGTAGAGATGTACCAAGTGCGGAGGCAGAGAGAAGATAGCGTGGATGTGGCCAGCGCGAAAGCCTTTGAGGCGGGGAGACACAGATCAGCAAGGAGCACGCTGCATATAGTGCGTAAGAAAACTCACGTTGCAACCCAGTGGCGGACCGATCGACAGTAAACAAAGCGGTGTCATATACACCGGCGCGGGATATACGACCAGCAGTGTCTCTGATCGGGGGACGTACACGCAAGACGTCGCGGTGGCATGGTTGATGAGGCGCGAAAGGGAGGGGTATATGGTTGAGTATGGCCTTGTGCCAGAGGGGGAATTCGTCAGAGGGGAGGAGAAGCAGGCTGTGGTCGGGACGAGGGGTTATATTCGTGAGAAACCGCTGAAGCGCGGGAAGAAAGTCAGAAGCGCCGTATGATGACGCAATCACGCGAGCCGGGACACTCCGGACAGTCGGGCGCCGAGCGATCGAAGTCACTGGTCGGGGATAGAACACTATCTCCGACTCGACCTGCTTGGCTGACCCGACTTCGACTCCGTCCTCGAGCTCATCATCCTCCTCCTCGTCTTCGTCGCCCTCAGCCTCGTTGTTATCATCTGTCTCCTCCTCTACCGCGCTGTCCTCCTCGTCGTCAAACTCTACGTCACGCACATCAAACGTCAATACGTCGCCGTAAACCTCCTCGATGTAGACCCGTTGGATCTCTAGTGCCTCGAGGCGCCGTACGTACTCGACCATTTGAAGGAGTGGATCCCGACGATTCGACATCCGCCAAGGAATTTTAACGTACATAATGTGTAAGTGCTCCAGCGTCTCTGTGCTATAACCGTCAGGCGTACCGAGCTCACGAATGTCTTGAGCATAGTGCCCAAGCATATGTAGTTTGGCAATGCGATCGAACGCCCCCTCCCCCTTCAGGATTGACTTGTCCGGGTCCTTATTCACGAGGACGTGCTTTGCTTCGTGAAACGCCGCAAGCGCCTTGTCCAATTCGACTAACTCGAGCTCGGTTAACTGTGGGCTATGGGCGAGATAGGAGAAGTCGAGGAGTGTACGAACGAGGCGGATAAAGTCGGGTGGGGCTTGAGCGTCGACGATAATGGGTAAGAATTGTCTCATCATGTCTCTCGATTCCCGCCCCGCCCATACCTTAACACTCGTAACTCCCTTCTTGAAGTGCCGAAGATCCTGGGCCGGCGGCATCGTCATGAAGCGATGATTGAATTCGCTCGTACCCAGGAAGTCCTCAACCCAATTCCTCGCATGCTCGAACATGCCCTTGTAGAGCTGATGGAGCAGGTCCGGCGCGAACGCTCTGCCAATGTCGACGTGCGGAATCTCGTCCCAGAACGGGACCATGGGCCTCAGTCGTAATGGATGCAACTCGCCTTCGTCCTTCGTTTCTTGGTATGCACGGAGCGCCTTGCGGGCGTCGTTTTGGTTGCGCAACGGCGCTATCGGCCCTCCCTGCGACCTCCCGTTCCACGGCTGCGTGCATTTGGGGCACCCGCCCTGTGTCGTGCACGCAATATCGGTCTGTTCGGGGAAGTCAGAGACCCAGGCGGCGATGAGTGGGTAAATGTGGCGAAGGTTCCCGTCGGCACACCAGGCAAGCTCTCCGCTCGACGACGCGGTCTTCAACGGTTCGAATATCTGGTCAAGCGAACGATGAAGCAGGTCCCAACGATAGACCTGCTTTGTCTCCTTCTTTTTGACGTCCTCGAACTCGTCAACCGGTAAGTAACCGATCAGTATCATGGACCGTTTTGTTGGCTTGCGTCGAACCGCCTTGCTGATGTTTCCTATCGACAGGTAAACTGGATACGCTTCGGGACCGTGCGCATTATTCGTAAGCGTTGTCTTGTCCGAGGCTAAAATCAACGGTACAATAGTACCATTTTTGTTGCGTATGCGGCGCTTGGTTCAATATGTAAGTACATTCGTATATTTTGCGACCTCAATGACTCACCTGCATGCTCCACCACCAATCGCCAGTCCACATTTCGCCGTAAACTCGACATGTCTTCCGACGCGACGTCCAATGTCGCTCTGGCGCAAACCGCAAGCAACGTCTAAATCGCCGCGCACCAAGGAGTTCTCGAACGACCTCAAGGATACTACGAAAGTGCACGGTATGTGTCCTTTTGTGTGCTCCTTCGCCGGCGCTAACTTCGGCTGACGTCCAATCTGGCCCTGTAGGCAGTTTATCGACATCCCTCAGGAGGGCTGCGTTATTCGGCCAAACCTCCTTGCCTTTACGTTTCCAGTGCCTATACTATAGCGTCGTGAGTACTTTATCTATTTCTATGCGAATGACTTACTGCTGGCGCTTTTAGGTGTCGCGTCCTCCCTCGTCCGCTCAAGCCCGTAGTCATCATGACTTGGGCGGTATCGAATAATTCGGGATCCCCGAGGGATCCACAGGACTCCAAATATGCGCGTAAGTCGTCTTTGTCAATGTTCCTTGTGCCAATTGGTGCGCCAGCCGAACTAACAGGATACGGCTCGACGAATATTCCGTCCCTAGTGTAGCCTTTCGGTTCTTCTCCGTCGGCGTGGATGTTGGGGTGAGTATCGGAAGTGGAAGTGGGATTGGGATTGGGATCGGGAGCGGGAGCGAGATCTGGGTCGCAAACGGCGTCGGGGTGTTGAGATGGACCAGCGGCTGCTGAGGCGGTCTCGTCGACGCGTGTCTGTTTTGTGGGCGGTGGGCGATCCATTACATGGGTCTCGGGTGAGTCCTCCTCATACTCGCAGCGCCTCTTTTGACCCGCCTTGCCACTTAACCAGTACTCATGCTTCACGTAGCAGGTACTCAGAGATATGTGGCGGTCTCGCGAGGGTTGCGAATCAAACTCGTTGCCGCAATAACGGCAAGTTATTCGGGAGACCGTGGAGGGCTGCGAACCGTTGGCCTCGCTCAACGCGCGAGCTTGCATAGCTGCGCGACGCGCGGCTCGCGCGTACATGGTACCCCCGCGAACCATCAGTATGAGCTCGATAAAAAAAGGGGATGTGCGGCAAGTGAGGGCGTGGAGCGTAGGTGAGTCTTTCGCACTTGATATGGCACAACTGACTTAGGATTTTTTGGGGGGGTGAACAGCGTGGCTTCCGCATCGGCCCGTCCAACTGCGCGTGTGCCTGCCCACCCGAGCTCCATGGCGCACGATCACGTCGTACAGCGCACACAGCCGGCCAAAAGCGCACTAAAAGTACGTACCTGAGCCTCGTTTCTCGGTTTGCGCTAATAATTTATTTGAATTTCGCGCGTTTTTTGTTTTCCCGGCATTTCTTCCAATGTCTCATCGTTGGCGCCCCTCGCCTGACAGTTCCGGTGCACTAACGAAGAGGCCTGGTCTCGCCTTGGTCGCCAGAGTAACGTCCAATATATCGTACGTCGTACCGTAGGGTTTGTGGGGAAGAACCGGGCACGAGTAAGTCCCGCGCCGTACCTCAAGCGTGTCATTAATGGATTTTTGTCTATTTAAAGGTAATGCGGCGCAATACTGAGCATTGCAGAGTCCAATGCCCGCATCTCAAGCTCAACAAGCCGCTCTAAACCTTCTCATCCAATCCCGTCAGTCGAAACAAGCGCGTATCAATCCTACCTCAACAGTCGGTATCTTTACCCTCGTATCTATACTCTTACTGACAGCATCTATTGCTTCAGCCTTGTTCTGAAGTGCACGTCTCTACAACAACTGAACCCACAAGTGAAGTCCGGCGCTCCACGCGCACTCGTCGGCCTTCGATACATCAGCTCGAGTCTCGTACGTTTTTCCTCCCGTTCACTCCACTCCATGCTAAGCTAACTCAACATAATCACAGAAGATTATGTGGCCCGATCGCAAGCCTCTTCCCGATCGCCAAGCCCGGAGCCCAAGTCTCGTGGCGCGTCCGGAGGCAAGTCTGGCGGCAAGTCTGGCGGCAAGTCCGGCGGCAAGTCCAAGGAGAAAAAGGAACCTTATGGCCACCGAGGGGATAGGCCCGGTCGTATCACCCAGCCGGTCATTGACGCTGGGACAACGGGCGACGACGGCTCGCTGGGTAAGTACTTGCTTTTACGTGCATACTTAGGTTCTAAACAGCGCCTCAGAACCAGCTGCCGAGGATGAATCCGACCATGACGATCTCGAAGTGGCGACTCAACGCGACGGGGCGATCAGGATCGTCCACGTCAAACGCGAAAAAGCCATCCGCCTTGCGACAACGCACACTGGCCAAGATGCGTCGAATTATTCGACGCAAACCCTCGACAAAATCCTCCAACAAATCGTGGACAAAGAGGATTGTGAGGGCCCCGTGGGCACTGAGAGGGGCAACTCTCCGGTACGCTGTTCTCTCTATTTTCTTTTTTTTCTTCTTCTCTTGCTCACAAGGTTTACAGACACAGTATGAACAGGCCCGACGAATGGTCCTGGGCGGCGGACACCAGCCATCCGCCACAGGAATTACCGGTAAGCTCTCACTATCGTTACCATTCGATTAAGATACTGATATTACCCCCTTGCTGTCAGATGACGCCGGTTCGGAAGGTACAAACCCCGAACTTGAAAACGCGCCTCGCACGCCTGCGCCAGAGGAACCTGTGGTAGATGGGATGGAGGTCGATGGGCCGGATGCCGCCGAGCAGGTCATCGACAAGTCGGTTGTAGATGAGCCGGCTGGAGAGAACTCGCAGACGGGGGTCAAGGACACTCAAGTCCCTGTCGAACTCGCGCCTGACGGCTCCGCCTCTCGACAATTTCCTAGTCGCCCACCCACTTTCCACCACACCTCCCGCTCTCACTCAACCCCCAAGAGTCCTCCGACGCTGCCGCACACAACTGCTTTCCCTCGTACTCCCCACCCAAACAAGTCGAACCTCTTCGACAATACTGGCAGACACTCCGGCTCGGTTGCTATCGACTCCGACGAGGAGGGTACGCTCGCGCGCAAACGGCAGCGGCTGACGCAGCAACCACATCACGCCAAGCCGTCCCAGCTTGGTATATTCCGCCCCATTGCATCAAACGCACTGGCCTTGCCCCTGCGCGCAGCCCGTCACAAACTGCCACCTCACGAGCACTCGGCCCACCCCACATCTGGTTTATCGAAACCACCGCCCGCGTCGGACCTCAAGTCAGCGTTAGCTTGGGCTGTGGAGTTCGTTGAGCGAGAGGCTCGCTCCAGGGCCACGACTAGCCAGCGTGCTAGCGGTTCGCGTGAGCCACAAAGTGATTTCGGACTTCTCGCCCAAGTGCTCGGCGAGATTGGCGCTCTCGCCGAATCCTCGCTCTCGCTCCCACCTAAGATCCGGTACCTGCCGGAACAGCGGCGATCAACCAACTTTATTGGCAGCCATGTTGCCGTGCTCGAAGCCGAGGCTGCTGTGGCCCTCGGGAAGCGTACCGTAAGTACAACTGCTGTTTGATTCAACCGAATGCTAACCTTACATATAGCGCCGGAAACAGCCTTCTCTTGCCGACTACCCCGGCTTGCCTGGCGAGATCGCTTCTCTCGCCATCCCGGAGCTCATCGCCAAAGCTATTGCCGAAGGGGCGTACGAAGGGTGCAGCAAGAATGACCGGTGGGCGATCGACATTTTCAAGTCGATCGCCACGAAACTAACGGGCGACGAGGACGTCGACGATCCGCCTCGGCCCCTCCGAGCACTTGTGAGTTATTTCCATCCATTTAAAGCGCGATACTTACTCGTCCTAGATGACTCGTCGTATCTCCATCTTCCGTGGCGAAGCGGTGGACCGGGTGCGCGCTGTGACGGCCTACCGTCATGGTTTCATTGTTGCACCCGAGACACTTGAGGATATACGGCACAACATTGAGCTCGCCAAATTGCTCTTGCCGAACGAATTCCATTGTGTAGTACGTAGTTTCTTACATTTTGGAACACAATCGTTACTGAATACATCACAGGATCCCGCTGAGGGCACAGACGCATACGAAAACCCAATGATGCAAGAGGTGCTTGCCCGCGTTATTTTTTGGGCTCAAGATGCGCTCGGTGTTGTTTTCCATCAAAAGTTTTACCCGATCCCGGTTCCGACCATCGCATTCGCGCTCACGCTGTGGCAACACACGATTGGAGAATGGAAAACAGGCCGCCATGTCAAGGCTGGCCTCAACGCCGAGCTACAGGGGGGATCGTACCAGTCCCACCTGCTCGGTCTCCTCACCTACGAGAAAGAAGCCCCCGGTCGCCTCGAGGAGTTTCAGGAAGATGCGTTTTGGTACGGAATGTAAGTTGTTCATTGACCTACCCAACATTCTCTACGCAACTGACCAATCTTGCTCGCATAAGGAACCATGCCGGCGTGTCTGAGGATTCAGCCGAGCCCTACCAGCCAGTTACTCGGCCAGACCAGATCCGGCCGGACTCGCCGAGGACCAGGGCACGCGCCAAGGGCAAGGGACGTGCTCTCGCTTAAACGGCGGCCGGTGCTTATCCCGGCGGCAACCGGTGTACTAATAGTATGTTTTGATCTTGTACGATTGTTGGACTGATTTTCTCTGTCTATAAGTTCTCCTTCTCCCTCGTCGTTTGCTTCACAACCCCCTCCCTCCCTCCTTCATATTTCGCGTCCTATCTTCCTCTTGTTCGACTTTTTTTTTTGTTCTTCCCTTTGACATTCCTCTTCGACACCAAGCACTGACCACGGAGTGCAACTCGGCAGTATGTTTCCTGCTCATTATTCTGTGTACGTCACGAGCCTTACTTCAATTCTTTCCAGATCCCGACACAATCTCTTTTACCTTGTGCTATTTTCTTGTATTTTGACTCATTGATCGTGCTTTGATTATCCGAGCGATGTTTTTTGACTTTACTTGTTCTGACTGTTTTTCGAGTCTTTTCTCTGTACTGTTACCTAGTTACCAAATAAACCCTCACTCAGAGTTCCATGTGTGACCCCTATCAAACTATTTGGTGTCCCACAGATATACATGGAACAGTGTATCAACTACTAAATTTTAAATTTGACCGTTCTTGATGCGATTGATCAAACTCTATCTGATCTGCGATCTTATATACTGTACATGGACAGAGATTGATGATCAAGATCTGAGCTATATCTTACTATATCTGTACACTTATCTACCTCTGTTATGAGAATGTCATTGAGGGCAATTGCTAGGTGTAATTGTATTGTGCAATTAACACTTATAGTTGTAATGAGTAATTGATGAGTGCAATTGATGAGTGCAACTGCCAGGTGCAGCTGCCAGGTGCAGCTATAGGGTGCAGCTGTAGAGCGCAGCTGTAGGATGCAACTATAGTGTTTGATTACATGCAATTAGCATGCCTTAATTGTGTGTGTTAATTGACTGCAGCTGAGTCAAGTTATACAGGGGGGTGCCAAATGAGTTAATGCATCAATTTGTCCAAAATTTTAGTTAATTTCTACCACAAGATTTTCCTGAGTAAGTCCAAAGCCGGCACATCATTAGCTCCGCCGGATTGTACGGCCAACACCTGCTCCCATAAACTCTTCAATTAAGCCTTCGGAATCAAGAGCCAATCGACTCTTACGGACGTGCTCACCATATACTCATACGTATGGTGCGGTAGAATCCGAATGAGAGATGTGCGAACCTCTCGTGGCAAAGATTACTCACTCAAGACCGCTTATATAATCGTTGACTCTGTTGAAAGCACGCGTTCTTACATACGACATAACATCCCCAACAAGTGATTCTAGGGTCCAAAACCCAGCTGAGGCTACTTTTAATACGTTATTAAAGGGATCGTTTTGAAAAGAAATTTTTTCGTAGGCTCGAATCGTGTATCTCCAATTCGTAACACGCGAAGCAAGGCAGATAAGCAAGATTTTTTGAAGACGATCCCTTTGCAGCATTTAATTATGTATTATAGTATGTTTATTGAGCCTCTGAATGGAGGAGGCGAGCGTGGAACTCATACGACGTGTAAAGACTGCTTGCACTCTAGTGTTGCAAATTGTTTGGACATTTCGGCCCGGACATCAATTGCTTACGTGTACTAGGCGGTTGCCGACCCCCATCATGGCCTTTCGATGCACCTTTCTGATAACGCGTGATCTCGGCTGCGGGGTGCCGAGCTTGGGGCTATGCTCCCGTTTATTGCGCATTTACACTGAATCATAAATCCAATAAAATAGACCATAAACATAGCCTGCGTATGGTATAGAATACATGTTGTAACATAGGTATACTAATCCCCATCGGCGGCCAACACACACTCTGACGCCCCCTTGTTCCGTCCTCCGCCGTCGTCAATGCATTTTATATCCTAAGCTGGCGGTGATTTGAGCTCAATTTTATACAACATAATCCACAAAATTAGCACGTACCATTCGTGCAGCTAGTATTCTGTTTCGATTCAACTCTAGTATGTTTGTCCACCTTCCCGCTGTTCTGCAACTACACCGTGTAAGTTCCATGCGTCTGGAGGTCGCTCCCAATCACTTACCAATCTATCAGCAACGCCATGTTATCATCCCAGGCAGCGAATGCGACTAGCGTGGGGATTGCGTCGCTTAAGACCGATCTAGACGAGGCAGCCACCCAAATTGAGATCCTACGCAGGATTGTGAAGGAGATCCAGATGCAGGACGCAGAAACGTAGGTGAGGTTGTGAAACCTCGAGGTGCAAGCAAAGATGTTGGCGGCCTACCACGAGAGGTCTGACGCTCAGTAGAAGATGCTCACGAGCTCAATCGGTGTTAAAGCTACCAACTCACCGTCAGCCGAGACGCCTGGAGATGCTCTCGCACCCGTCCCTGGGTCCTTGGAGCATCCCGCCCCCATTACTGGACCCTCAGAGCGTTCCGCTCCTGTTGCTGGTTCTGTAGTCCCCGGGCTGACCTGTTGGATGGCGAGTCTAGCAAGAAGATGGATGCGAAGATAAAGGTAAGTACGTGGACACTTCAAGCGACGGACTGTACTTACCGTGGAGCGAGGAGGCCGCCTCTATCCCATATATACGGCGTGGTGAAGTTCACGGTCGCGAACTAAGCGATTATCCGTCTGTGTTAAAAGACGAGATCAACTAGCTACCTTAAGTTAACAGAGCTGGGCAGAGGGTGGCTCACGATTGCTTCCTAACCTGGGTTTGTCGCTAGGAGGCTATAGCCAGATTGGCTTTCAGTGTGAACAACCGTACTAGGAGGATATATGCTCACAATTTACGCAAATCTCAGAGTGGCACAGTGCGTGAGGGGGAAGTTTAGCACTTTCTCGTGGCGGACGAGGTTCAGTTTGGCCTTAGAAAAAAACCATTGGGTCTATTGCATATTTTAAGCTACATTTCCTTGCTATCGAAAGGCATTGGAGGCGGCACGTGATGGATTGATGGATTGAAAGGCCTGGGAAAGGTGGGCCGATCACATTTCCGAGGCCTTTCAACGTATCAGAAATCCAGCCCTCCCCCCAGTGCGAATACGAGGTCTTTCAACGCTATCATTGTATCGTTAGAGTCGTGCTTTCAGCGCGCACACGATGATATATATATCATGTATGTACAAGTAGTTTAAATTTTCGCCCCAACTGGGCCCAAAATCGCCCGTATCTCGCCAAGTACGGCTTCGGTTTACAAGCAGATTGAGCGGAAAGACTCACCAGGTGACGGCGAGTAGGTCAGCGAAAAAAAAAACGGCTGATTGTGAGGGAGAAGGAGTGATCCTCCCCCAAGCCAATTCGCCCTTGCAGTTCGTCACATCACGTGCTACTTTCGATCCGTCACACCCCGACCATCTTGACCAGCACCATTCAAGCTAGCTCGCCCCGCCTACGCGCTGCAGACCAAATTGAAAGAACGCACAATATGCGGCCCCCTCCAGTTGGCTGTTAGTGTTGAGGGCGGGAAATCTCGCACCTTCAAGCTGCCACGTTTGGTTTGTTACCCCTGCTCTAATCGCCGCATCCACCCAAGGCAGCTTGCCGAGCCGTGAAAGCTGGCGTGAACCTGCATCATTCGCCAGTGATCGCGCCTCCTCCACTGTCGCCCTCCAACTCACGTGTTAGCTCAATGCAAAGCCAACTTGGTACGCCCCTGGCGTGGCCAAGTACTGGTCCGGATCACCCAAACTTGCGCCGTTGCCCTAGCTCGATTAGACGACACCCCCCCCCCCCCTCTCGACTTGCCTCTCATTCACACAATTGCCCCAGGTCGGACGGGGCGGCGAAGGCGATAGGCGGCGGTACTACATGTCCTAGGTGCGCCATTAACCACGCTATGCGGATGCAACAGTTGACGTATAAACGATTGCACCTAACCTACCACCGCGACCTGCGCTTGACCAACCCCCCCTCCCCCCAGGTAGCCCAAGATTCGCCCAGACAACCCCAGACACGTGTGCTGTAACACCAACTCGCCCGCCCCAGCTCACCCTCTCGACATCTGGATATGACTGGGAATGCACGTACGCGCTCACGCTTCAGTGCGAGCTTATACAACTCACTGCACCCGACAAGCCAACCGGGCCTAATCCCGAACCTCGCTGAGAACGTGCCTCACATCCCTGCCCTTTTTTCCCTTAACCGCAATTATTCGTATTCACGCGCAGATTCTGCACGTCCCCATCAACCTCTATAATGTTTTTAGTGCATACAAATGAAAATCGTGTCTTTCCGCCGTGTACACAGCTAAGCAAGGGATTAAAACCGGACAGCCAGAGAACCTGACAGACGGTGAGTGACCCTTAGGCCAGGCCGTGGCATGACAGCCAAACACTCTGCAGTAATGAGCCGCCGCATTCAGAGCCGGATCGACAGCCGGACGCTGTGAGCCGGACAAGCGCTGGTCGGTGGGCGGTTAAATAAGGACACTTACGCGCGAGCACTCTCTGAGTACTCGCGAGGTACTAAATAGCACCCAGAAAGTCGCACCATGCCTCGGGTGAGTTTTCAGACATTTTTCACTATATAGTTTTTCGAGGCTGGGGGGAGTTGTGTTGATGGGCTTTAGGCATGGATCGCTCGTTCTGCCTCACAATCAGCCGTTTTTTTTTCGCTGACCTACTCGCCGTCACCTGGTGAGTCTTTCCGCTCAATCTGCTTGTAAACCGAAGCCGTACTTGGCGAGATACGGGCGATTTTGGGCCCAGTTGGGGCGAAAATTTAAACTACTTGTACATACATGATATATATATCATCGTGTGCGCGCTGAAAGCACGACTCTAACGATACAATGATAGCGTTGAAAGACCTCGTATTCGACAAGATGTGACGATGTTTTGGTCCGGGCTCCAAGGATCCACTTTTTTCAAAAAGTTTGGTCACGCGGAAAACCGAACCCGAAATCGCTATAAGTACACCGCTGCCCCTGTGACGGCTGGATTCCTGCTTGATTGTGGACCTGCCTGATTTTTCCATGGGTAGTGGCTGTTTCTCGGTAGGCAGGCGCACTGCTGGAAAACAGCCGGTCCGGCTAAACCTCCGGTGTCCGTGCGGCTGTGAAATTCGTAATCACGCTTCGAAACTTG
>WSTJ01000679.1:0-19835 GCA_019623705.1 Ceratobasidium sp. 428
TCGAGCAGGGATTCGGTATACCTTACCACCTGCCACCACATTGCAGTCGTCCGAATCACTAGATCGATGCATGACCAGGTTGACAATAGGATGCCAACGAAGTAGCTCTCGAACCAGCGCGCTCGTGTATGGAAGACTCGATCTATCCCCTGGCAATAGCATAGTATTGCTGGCTGTGTCGAGTCGTTGGCCAGCGTATGCAGCAATCTCGGCTTGCGCTTTGGCTTGCACCTCCGGGTAAAGTGTCATGGCGAGGAAGAAGGATTGTACGGCTGAAACGGTAGTATCCGAACCGGCTCCGTATAAGTTTGAAGCTAGTATCTAATCAGGCAGTGTAAGCTGAGTGATACACATTGTCGGAGAGGATGCTTACTTTGATATGCTCCTTGGTTTCAGCACCTACGTCCTCACTGCTCTCCGGTCGTAGTAGTTTCGAAGTGAACGAATCTTTCGCGGTACCCTTAGCCTAAGAATAGTCAGTTCCGACACGCGACGCATCGGAAGTTCTTGTACCATTTGCTCTAGGGTAAAATTAAATGGTTCCGTCTGGTGGGCGTCATTCAAGTTTCTCCAGTATCGGGCCTGGCGCTGGAAGGCTGCGAAAGGAAACCAGACGGGTATGTTTCGTACTAAAACAACTGTGAGCCTCAAATCGGGAACTTAGTTTAGGTACGCACGAAACGGAAACATGTCGACCGCCCACTTGCCGGGAGTCGCAGCTAAACCCAGATCGTGTAAATGGCTTTCGGTTTTAAAGAAGGGTTTATATCACGCACCATCCGAAAACTCGGTCATGAGCTGATCCGCACGCTGGATAAATCGGTCTTCGCTCGAGTTGGCGTTATAGCCATACGCGATTCGAATGGCGATACCCGCTCCCATACTTGTCCGGATGTTAAGCTAGTAGCGAGGCATCAAGGCATCTGGACGGCTCACAGGTGCACATGCGCCATAAAATCATCAGGCGTTTCCACCAGACGTCGCATGAATTTCTGGGCTTCGTTCTGCTGCAAAGGAATGTAATCCTGCGACACTCGACTATTGAGGGCGCGCTGTAGCATGGTGCGATAGCGTTTGAGTAAAGGGCCATATGATAGGAATAGAACATCTCGATCCCAGCCAACCCTAGTCCGTATAAGCAAGTAATCAGTCCTAGGTCTCTCTAATAGTGTATGGGACACACAGCTTCATCATTGGACTGACTTCTCTATCCGAATAGTTTGTTGCCCTCTTCTCCAAAAGCTCGGTCGCGAGGTTCGGGTCGGATATCACAAACATGTACTTGTGAAACGTTCGAACCGAGATTAATCCTCCTATAAAATACTTTAGTGTTTCGGAAAAACAAGGTTGAGGAGACCGCTTACCATATTGATCAGCATACTCCGAAAGCTTCAACCAAAGCTTCTCAGCAGCTTGTAGCTAGTAGAACGTCAACAAAGCCTCGTCGGTTTCATCAGACAACCATGGCTCACCTCCATCGCGCTCCCATAAATAACATGACCTTTTGGCCCAGGAGGAAACGGCACCGAGCTGAGCCGCCGATGCCGCCACAAGTACCACAAAGCAGCTAAAGTTCCCCCTAGGAGAATCGCCGGAGACCACAGATTATCGTTCTGCATGGTTGACTTTAGCCAAAGGCTCGATAAAGAACGGCTCCAAAGCTTTATACGGCAGTTGGCCGAGGTCGCCAACAACAGTCACGTCATAATTGATCGGGGTTGGATTTCCTTAGGACACAGCCAGATTATTCTTGGACATGAGTTTGACATCATGATGCGCGCTTTTGCTTGGAAAGTCGGTCTGGTGGAAGGTGTGTTGATCCGAGTTGGCCGCGGAAGCAGCGCCACAAACCCGATGTGGCTATACATAAACATGAATCAATAGGTGGCGGAGTAAACCACCACTTGCCACTTAAACTATGCCGGCTCTTCTCGTGAGGAAGACAGCTTCAGAGCACCTATAAGGATTCTCTCTTGCGTTGAACAAATGGCCGGCTCACATCCATATCAACCACATCAACGAAGCGGAAAACGGGCAAGTAGTATAAAGGATACAACCGGATCTCATGTGCGGGGGACACGGAACCAGTCGGTGGTGGTTCGAATCCGCACTTGTCCATGGGGTCATAACCTGTTTTGTCTGGTGTAGGTTCTCTCATCTACAATCCACCAAGTTAGACACAAGCCGGATCTGTGGTCAATTTGTTGAGTGATTATAGAGTAGTAAAACCCAACATTGAATTTCATGACCTATGTGTACGCCGTAACATACAGAAAATGAACGAATAAACGACTAATAGCGTCTGATCATTAATATATGCCATCGTAACCCCTTTCTTCCTTTACCCTCCAATAAGATCCAAACTCCACGCAACAGCCACGATGAGTGACAAGCTCGCCAAATCGCTAAGTCTCACGTAGTCGGGCGGGGTTTGTACCCTCCAGTATATACAAGTGAGATAGATAAGAAATCGCATACATGGAGCTCCGTAGATATTTAGCGTTTTAGTGAGCTCGGATAAGCGGTGGTGTGAATGATAGCGACATCACTCTATGCCGATGATGAATCCTGTTTATTGTAGGTGTTTTACGTCCAACAAGCGCTCGGTATCAAGGAATCAAGCTCAAGCTCCTCGTTGAATGTATTGTGTGGTCGGTAGGATATAGTAACGCATACACGAGCCAAATCGACTCCCAACGAGCGGTAATTTCCCACAAACCTGGACGTCCGGCTGTGGCCGGGTTTCCGTTCTCAAGGGAGTCTACAAGGGTGCGCAGGCGCCGGGCTTGAGACAGGGAACAATTCATACAACCCCCTGTGACGTAATATTACTCTTCGCAGTTAGCCGAGCCAAAAACGGCAGTCTTCGTGATCCCCTGATTGAGGCCGTCACCTCAAAGACCGAGCTGCACAGATTTTTATCCGCCACAATATAAAGTTCTCGCTCCTCACTCAATACATTTCTCCATGAATTCCACTCAGCTCACAGATGCCTTTGCCCAGCTAGAGGAGGTTCAGGGACAGCTTATCTCGGTGGTAACCACGTTTCGCGACGCGTGCATTACGCTATACCAAGCTGCTATCAGACCCAAAGACGACGACGCGTCCCAGAAACGCCTTGATTCCGAGCTCATTCAATTGGCTGACCGACTGCCTCCTCTTTCCGTGGCCGAACAGAAACTGCGGGAATCCTTAGCCTTTCTTCGTCGGACCAGGAACATATCTCAGAATATAGTGCCTATCAATAGGCTTCCCGCAGAAGTACTGTCTAGAGTCTTTGAGTGTGCTACCTCCCAGCAATACTGCATTGATCCGACCAACTTTGACCTCCGACTTAGTCCGTTGGCCGTTCTCCCTTCAGTTTGTGCCTCGTGGCGTCAAGTAGCACTAGACACTCCACCACTGTGGACTCACCTAGATTTATCCGGGGAAAATAGCTTGTACACGGTAAATCGGGTAGCCTTATGGTTGCAACGTGCACGCCACGCACCACTTCACCTTCACTTCAAACGTGACTATTTATTTAAGGACCAAGGTCTTACATCAGAGGCGGGAAATATACTCAGTCGTGCGGGATCCTTCACGTTTGAACCAGAGTCGAGCGAGAAGGTTTTCAAGGAGGCGCTCGAATTTTACAATAAACATGGTCGACCAGATAGGCTCAAGGCAATTACTATCAGGACGAGTTACTGGCATGATGAACTCTCCGGCCATTTTAATTGGTCCTGCTTCGTCCCGAGCAGTCTAACGACCCTCAAATTATTCCATTCATCCAATAGGATAACACCAAGTCTGGACGAGTTGTTAATACTACTATCGAGAACCACCAACCTCCGCACTCTAATCGTACGAGCCGTTTATATCATTTCAGGCCAGAACAAGAGTTATCCAGAAATTAACTTGCCTAACTTGGAATATTTTGCATCGTACCCTACCGATTCCACTCGTGAAGACTATCTGGGCGTCACTAAATGCCTCCTGCAGAGCATTGTACCGGGGGCTTGTGAACTTGAGGCGTGGATTGATATGGGTCTTCCTGCCGACGAAGAACATGATTCTGCAATTCGGAAGTTTCTGGGATGCGCACGGGTCACTCAATTGCATATAGGCTATTTCAATCACGGAGATGAAGTACGGCTAGCCCGGTACCTCGACTATCTGCCTCAGCTTCAAGTTTTGAGCATGGACTTCAATGGCGATCAGACATCCAATATTCTTGCCGCACTTATATCATTAGATGAAGCACAAGGCTACCGTCCAAGGTGCCCAAAACTTCACACGTTGCGACTTTGCGAGGCTCATATTATCCCGCAATCTCAGGATCAACTGAAAAAAATCGTTGAGTGCCACGACTTGAAAAGGTTTTTTCTTGGATGTGGAGCCGTCTTTGTCGATGAGGCTGGTGTTTACGAATTGATTTGTGCGCGGGTGCCTGAGGTAGAATCCAATGATGTGGAGTGGTTTGATTTTGGCGGATAGACCTCTCAGATATAATGTTCACGAGACGGGAAAATGTAGCTGTAAATATATTGACACCCTTATATGTAGCTACTGCTTGTTTGATTCGGCCTACCGCTGGTTTCGCCGGTCGTCCAGTGACCCCAGCACTGAGTACAGTGTACAATACGCATATATGAACCAAAGCCGGAACATTTTGGCTGTAGGCCTATTCTACGAATGACTTACTAGCTCTTGCCGATGCCGCTCCCACTGGGGCATTGCGACTTTGGAAAACCGCCTCTGTCTTCATTGTGATGGGGTGAGAATTGTACTCATAATTTATCGAAAAGCCCTATTTGAGGAGTATGACTCACAGGACCACCGGCAGAAGCTTCCCGCTCCCTGGCCAATGGGCGCCTATTCCCGTGGCCCTGACTGACCATCATCAACAAACTGATCTGTTGATCCCAACCACCACCTTAGATACTACACATCACATCTTTTTCGCCCATCGCGGCCTATTCTTATAGCTACTCAAGCCATTGTGCTTAATGTCTCCGATACCGATCATAGACGCTTTTGCGCAGTTCGAGTCGGCACAGGGTCAGCTTGCGGTGGCGGTGGACACGTTTTATGATGCATGCGTAGCGCTGTACCAAGCTGCTGTCAGGCCTGAAGACGACGACGCGGATCACAGCTGGCTTGAAAAGAAGCTTGCGCCAATGGTCGATCAGCTGAACTCGTTTGCCGCCGTTGAAGGGAAACTAAGGCGATCTCTGGGTGTTCTGAATCGAGCAACGAATGCATCAAGGAAGCTGGTGCCTATCAACCTGCTCCCGGTCGAAGTTCTATCCAAAGTATTCATGTATACCATTCCCCAGAGGGATTGCATCGACACGATCGATGTTTACCCCCGACTTAGCCCGTTGATTGTCATCCCTTCGGTGTGTGCCTCGTGGCGTCAAGTGGCATTGAATACTCCCTCACTATGGACGCACATCGATCTCTTCAAAGAAGACCACCCATCTACAAAGAACCGAATTACCTTATGGGTGCAACGCGCACGGCATGCGCCAGTTCATCTGCACTTCAAAAGCTACCGTTTCTTTGAAGATGAAGAACTCGTATCGGAGACGAAGGGCATCCTGACTCGCGCAAAGTCCTTCGTGTTCTCGTACTCGCCCGAGGGTTACATACGGGACATATTCAACCATTACGATGCAAGCGGTCGATCGGATAGGCTCAAGGTGATCGCTATTGGGCCGGTCGCCTGGCGAAACGAAGACTTTGGTCATTTTCACTGGTCTAGCTACGTCCCGCATACTTTGACGACTCTCAAGTTGGTCTACACGTCTGATAGAATCACTCCTAGTCTAGACGAGCTCATGGCGCTGCTCTCAAGGACTCCCAACCTGCGTACTCTAGCTCTGCGAGACGTCAGGCTCACTATGAACCCGAGCAGTACCTATCCCGAAATTAGTTTACCCAACCTGGAGTACTTCGAATCTTATCCAAACAACTCACCTAGACCAAGCTATTCGAACTTCACCAAACACCTCATGCGGAGCATCGTACCGGGATCTCGTGAGCTCGAGGTGTGGGTTGATGTTGGTAGCTTCGACGACGGAGAGCATGATTTGGAACTTCGACGATTTCTAAGGCGCTCACGAGTCACATGCTGGCATACAGGCTACTTCAAGCCTGGGGATGAGGTACGCCTAAGTCAGTATCTTGACCACTTGCCCGAGCTTCGCTTTTTGAGCTTGGACTTTAATCGTGATCCATCACATGATATTCTCGATGCGCTCATAGCGCCAGTTGAAGGACCGGGATACCGTGCAAGGTGTCCAATGCTTCGGACTCTGCGGTTGTCTCAGGGTGATATCAACTCGCAAGGTCAAGTTCAATTGAAGCGAGTTGTTGACTGCCACAGCATAACCAGGCTTATCCTTGGAGATAGCGTTCGTTTTGTTGACGAGTTCGGTCGAAGATGTGACGATAAGGAGATCCTTGATTGGCTTCACGCGAGGGTGCTTGCTGTAGAGTCCAGTGGTGTAACATGGTTTGAACTGAGTGCTTAACACTTTCCTATGTACGTAAGACGGAGAAATAAAGATGAAAGGCGTTTCACTACATATTTACGCACCTCGATAGATGGCGGTTGCTTAGTTGCTTGTTCCTCTTGGCCTGCAACACTTTAGTAGGCGGAGAACAGCGCATACAATTAACCAAGCTCAACTATTAAGAATATAAGCGAAAACGGAATATATCGCGGGTCTCGTCTGATTCCTGATCCACTGCCTCAGCCGGAGGGTGGTTGTAGTCAACGCCATCAATCGGGGACTCGCGAGGCATATCTGAATCCGAAGTTTTGAGCAATACTTCGTGGGACGCCATTTTAGATAGATAGACTCGAAAAAAAGGTGGAAGGGTACAGCTTTGAAGTTTGACGACAAGAGTGGGCCGGTTGGTGATTGGCCCCGTGGAGCGCCAGTTTGCCACGTTAAGTTTGCATTTGCGAAAATACACGTTACGGAGCTGGGGGCACGGTAAAGAGATTATAGGAGTGGAATAGTTAGGAAGGGCGCGATAAGAGAGGCTTTCAAGAACTTCCGCGATTTCGTTATTGCTACAGAGCAAAAAGCGCAGGTCTGGAAGGGTAGCAAAAAGGTTGGACAAGTTATGCTGAGCAACCCTGTTGTAAAAATATACTGATTGGACGTTTGAGCGCTGGAATAGCCGAGATAATATTTCGATATTGTTAGGCTCACTAGCGAGCGCCCACCATTCTATATGCAGCGCTAGTGGCAATGGCCCAGGGAACAAGAGAGAGATAAGCTGTTGCTGAGCGGTGAAGGAGTATTCCATTTTCATGAGCGAGAGTTTTTGAAGCCGAGGAAGATACACGGGCTGGTATTCTTCAACTTCGCTTTTTGTGAATGATGGATCAGTTAGGCAAAGCGTGCGTAGCCCCGGGCTAGCTCTGAGCATCCCAATAAGTTGACTCAACGTAGGACTAGAATACGTTGTCCATGCTATTCGGAGGTGCTCTAAGCCCGCGAATGCCGCAGAGTCCCAGTCAAAACATCCACCACATAAGCTAAAGCTAGTGAGATTCTGAAGGAAGTCGTTATGTACTCCGTCTGGCAGCGCCTGCGGAGCGGGGTCATCGTAGCAAAATACCGAGTATAAGATCTTTACAGAAAGCGTCTTGAGCGAGGGAGCGAGACTACTCTTTGGCCATAGGGCTAGGACTGAGTATAGTGAATCCATCCCCTGCAGGACAATGTCAAGCGAGCGTATTTGTTGGACCTTGGAGCTAAGAATAGATGGCCAGTCGCTTTGGTAGCCTGGAGGCAATGCAGCGTAAACATCAAGCGGCGCGTCACCAGCACGTGAAAGTGATAGTCGAGCTAAATGGAATTTACGATCTGTGCGATGAAACACGATGGCCGACCAGAAAGTAGGACTCTCCAGTACGAGGTTGCGCCAGCTGGTACATACCGACGAAAGAGTCAGCATCGGATGGCGTTGCGTTTGCCTGGGCAGAGGTAGAGACGTTTCCTTGATATACTCGCTGTCGATTAGGATCGTAAATATACGCAGAAGCAGCGATTGAGGGAGCATATTGATTGGAGCAAGACCAAACGATAGATTACGAGCTTTCCGTAGGCTATGTACGCTGTCGTCCAAGATTTGCTTATATCCTTCAAACTCGGGTATCTTGTTCTCAACTTCGAGGAGACTAGCATCAAAGAAGTCATGGCTATCGTGATACGACTGACGAGTAAACGCTAGAGTAGACTGAAGATGTGTACATGCGGTTGCGTATGCGGTGATACTGTTCACCAGTTGACCGTGTGCAGCTTTCCACGACTGAAAGGCGGACTTTATTGGGGAGAGTCTGCGGACACAAGAACATGATGATGAGCTAATTGATGTATACGGATTTTCTTTTTTTTTAAAAAAAAAGGAGAGGTCACGGTATGCTCATCGGTACGTATTATGATGGGGTGGCAAGATAGTGGTAGAGCGAGAGATTCCCAGCCACGTGACAGCAAGTAGCCACTCGGATCACTTGGAGCGTTTGCATCCGTTGCGATGCCTCAGTCTGCCTCGTCCACTGATCGAGAACCCACCGACTCCACTGCAGATCTAGCCGTAACCCAGCAACTCGAAACAAACTCTACTGAACTGGACGATAACGGTCTCTCCGAACAAGATGAACGTGAACTAGCTGCTCTTGGAGGCGAGTTGTTGGCTGCTGCTGCACTCGCAAACGTTTCTCGTGTTCAAGCGCTGGTGGGAGGAAATGCTCCGGCCTGGTTCCAAGATCCAACAAGCGGGTGGGGACCTCTTCACTTTGCGGTCAGCGGGGATGGCGGTGGGGAATATAGAGACGAAGAAGATGTACAGAAATGTGTCGAAGTTTTGCTTGAGGCTGGATCGCCTTGGAACGCAGGTACGTTAGATAAGCGACGAGGTTTTTTCAGATGATCAACCTGTGATTCCTCTAGTGGATAATCTCGGAAACTGTGCAGGGGATGTGGCTTTGTCGCTGAACGACGTCGACTGTTATACACTCATTCGAGACGCAGGACTTCGATCTGGTACGTGCTCCCGGTTGGATTCCGATTCTTACACTGGCGCCTGACTCCTCATTCCAGAGTTTATGCTTCATGCTCTACAAACTAAGACCTCGTTGACTGCGCTACGTGCAGAGGACAATACCGCAGCCGGCTCGACATCGGTATTCCTAGACTCAAAACTACTTTACCGTACCGACAAGAACGGGCAGGAAATCGTGGTTGTAAGCGCGGGGGATGAAGAGGTTGGCGTGATGATGGGGTGGGAACGACCTATCAGTGCGTCTGCGTTGTCCCCTTACGGCACTTCAGGAGCTAATTTCGCTATGAGCAGTGGAAGCAACCGTTCGTGCTCTCTGCCCACGATCAGAAGGCGAGAAGACATCCGGCCCAACAGTACTGAACATAGGATTCGGACTCGGAATAGTGCGTCTTGGTGCTCCTGAGACTTTGAGCAGGTCATGGATCTTGTCGCTTTCAGATCGATTCGTTATTCCAATCCCTCGACCCTCCTCCATCTCGACATGTTATCATCGAGCCTCACCCGGATGTTCTCGACCACATGCGGTCAATGGGATGGTTCTCTAAGCCCGGTGTCGAAATTCTGGAGGGTCGATGGCAGGATTTTGTTACACCTGGCAAGATCGGAACGTTGTTGGGGGAGGAAGGTGGGTTTGACGTAATCTATACAGATACTTTCTCAGAGGACTATAGCGGTGAGCATTAAACCCATGCACGCATTAGCCTGACTAGTTGACTAATCCAAGCCCCTAGACCTTTATCAATTCTTTGAACACCTGGGGGACCTAATGGCGGATCAGAACTCCCGGTTCAGCTTTTTCAACGGGCTCGGAGCCACCAGTTCGTCCAAGCCATTCTCTCCTTATACAGCCTTACCTGACCCTCACGTGTGTCGTCAGATGCAACCTTCTACGATGTCTATACTAAACTCTCTGCCCTACACCTTGAAGACATGGGCCTCGCTACGAGCTGGAAAGATGTTGACGTGCATACCGTCGCAGAGGGCGAAGGAGCGTGGGGCGAGACGAGGAAGTACTTCTCGTTGCCTCTGTATAGGATGCCAATATGTGTGCCCATGCATTGATAGATCGTTTCTTAGACAAGAGTTGAATAATATACGATTGAATACCCCATAACATCAGTCAGCCACCAAAATCATCGGTTAAAAATCAATTCATCTCTCAGAACGCATACAAGTGTCTATTTGGGATACAAGAATCGTGAGTTAACACATGGATAACTTACTGGACCTGCGCTTACGACTTCCACGTACGATGCACCCATTGCTTCGGCGAGGGCGGTGGGATTGCCGGTGATAAGGAGTGCTTCTGAACACAACCTTGAGATAAGTCTACTCTGATAATTCTCCGCATATAGAGTATACATCATCGGAGTCGACGAGTCCGAGTCAGTCGACTGAGGACTCAGCGTACCGGTTACCGGGCGATACTGCCAGATCGAGTTTTGGATGGACGCATCAAACCCTGTTCTGTTGAATGAATTGGGTCCGGATACGACGGGAGAACCGGGTTGAGTGACTGCTGTCCCAACTCGGATATGTGCGTAGCTAGCGCGCTCTTGACGACCCAGATGTGTCAAAATGCAACATTTCACCCTCTGCAGTTCCCCTTTCAACATCCTTTACCCCCTTCTTGAAATTTAAGTGTCCGCTTTCAATATTAAGAACAATAGAAATTCGCAAGAAGAGACTGAAATTTCCATATGTCAAACTTTGACACGCTGGCTTTGTGCAGAGACGGGGGGAGAAGCTGAGGCTCGAGCTTAGATTTCGATAATGGTAGGTGTATCGTATTTGATGCTGCCTGGATTCATATTGACACCATTCGTCGAGAACCCCATAGCTGAGCGTATCTCTGTCAGCGTGAGCTAAAATATCCAGAGAAAAAAATACAAACCGGCTCCGATTAAAGGGAAGTCACTTTTAGGGTCGTTTATTTAGTTGCGGTATCTGTATCAAGCACATGGTGTAGTACTTACGGGTTGTCGTCGGTTTGGGTGGTGTGATGGGTGCCAGACCTCCGGTAGCGAACGTCGCAACAAGAAAGTGAGTTGCTCGCATGTTGTATTCGAAAGACTCTTCTTGAATTGCTTCTACTAAGGTGTCTGACTGGTATGGTTGAAGCTGAACCTAAGGCTGATGTACGAGTTCGCATATCGAAGCAAGTCATCCGACGAGAGTAACATCCAGCTATGATCATCTTGGAGCTTCTGACTGTTAGATTTGAATTTAGATATGAAAATAGTGCTTATCACAGTAGCCGCTATAGAGGCGATTCGGCGGTCGATTTGAGGTCGCTATGGTTTTCGCTACAGGCACTCATTTTAAAGATATTGGCGGCGAGTTCAATTGAACAAAATGCAAACTGGTTCGTTGCACGTCGAGGATACTGTAGCGTTACGACCATAACGTCGCTTACATAAAAGCGCTGGGCGCTTCTCTTTGTTTGTACACCTGTCCCCCCACTTCGATTGCTGAGGAGACAGGGGACACATTTATCTTTGAACGTCGACCAAAAAACCGCGGTGTCGGGGAGGTGTATTTTATAGTGAACAAGCAAGCTAATTTGGATAAAAATGATTTGGGGAGTGCTTTCTATGACTTGGAGGATATGTGCAGGTGAAAATCCTCAAACCAACTGGCTTGTATGCGTTCACTTTAGTATTTCAAATCAATTTCAGATTCAGGTACGGATGTCCCCCTGCGTCGCTGGCCTGGGGGACAGGGGACATTTTGGTCGCGAACGTCACGTCGGCCACCTAGGGGACAGGGGACCGACGTTATGGTCGTAACGCTACAGTACGCTGAATTGTTAGATGCACGTATAGCTACATATGTAGTGTATATCATCGAGTATAGATAACGTTCTATTCCCAGGTGAATTGCACCCACCGGGCGCTATGAGTGTGAGATGGCGAGGAAGTACTAACGGGAGGTCGGGGCATCGGCGAGTTTGGCTGGGAAAGTACTGTAATAGTTATTGAGGTTAAGATTAAGCGCACAATGATCGACATTTTGACCAGTGAATATATTCCATTCAGACATGAACGGAGATAGCTCCCAAGTTACAGAACATTAATTGAACAGTACATCTCAATATGCCAATCATGGATCGATAGACTTCCCAGGCCGGAAGTACTCGTGCCAGTGTTCCCCGAGCTTGTTGCGGTCAAGATCAAGCTGCAAAAAGCCATACCTGGACATCAAGGCAGTGTTTTGGGGATGAAGGAGAATCACTCGAAGATTGGGGGGAACCCATACGAGCTTATTGCCGTTGAATTCTATCCAACCATACCCATTCAATATCCAAGTCATGTGAGGACAATTGATTTGGCAGCCTAGGTTGCATAGTATACGTGGCTCAAATATGGTGTGCAGGGAGTGCGCAAGTTGAGGTTGAGGTTGAGGTTGGTCGTTATCAATTTCTGAAGCATCCCTCAGCGGTAGGGCCAGTTTCATGTCCCAGACGCGGATGATCCCATCATTGGAGCTAGATGCGATGTATCTGCCGTTTGGGGAGTATGTAACGGAGGTTACAGGTTCAGTATGTCCTTCCAACGGATGTACTACTGGCTGACCAGTGTGTGCGTCCCAGATATGTATGGTGCAGTCTTTGCCGCCAGATACAATGTATCCCCCGCCTGGTGAGTATGCAACTGAGTTCACAGAGGCGGTGTGTCCCTTTAGTGGCTGTCCCACTGGCTGACCAGTGTGTGCATTCCAGATACGTATGGTGCAGTCGTAACCGCCGGATACGATGTATCCGCCGTCTGGTGAGTACGCAACAGAGGTGACAAAGATGGTATGTCCCTGCAACGGCTGTCCGACTGGCTGATAAATGCGTGCGTCCCAGATACGTACGGTGTAGTCATTGGAGCCAGATACGACGTATGCGCCATCTGGCGAATACGCAACAGAGAGAACATAATGGGTATGTCCCTGCATCGGCTGTCCAACTGGCCGACCAGTGTGTGCGTCCCAGATGCGTATGACCCCGTCGTAACCGCCGGACACGATGTATGCACCATCTGGCGAGTACGCAACAGAGCTGACTGTACCAGTATGTCCTTGCAACGACTTTCCGACTGGCTGACAAGTCTGTGCGTCCCAGATACGTATGGTGGAGTCTTTGGAGCCAGATACAATGTATGCGCCGCCCGGCGAGAACGCAACAGAACGGATACACGAGGCGTGTTTCTGCAACGCCTGGCCCACTGGCTGGCCAGTGTGTACACCCCAGATACGTATGGTCTTGTCTTCAGAGCCAGATACGATGTACGCACCATCTGGCGAATACGATATGCAGGATACATCTTCCACGAAGCTCCGGGTAGCGAAAGGGGTGTACTTTCTCAGGCTTATTGCAGTACTCCGTTCTGCTATCAGACGTGTTTGCGATTGACCATAGTAGACTGAGATTGGGTTCTGATTCGGCCAAAATGTCAAGGTTGACACGTAGATATGGGGAGTGCTACGGCTAGCTTGAGTACCTTCAAATGAAGTCGCAAAATTCCACATGTCCCTCAGCAACTCCCTGATACTGTCATCTAGTTGGGTCGTTTTCTACGAAGCTTATGAGCTTCTCAGAGACACCCTCGTATCAATGACCTACCGAAGACCACTTGCGCGCTTGATGAAGTGTACGAACGCCTTCCCTCATTTTTCCACTCAGGTTCATCACTTCCATCCACAGCAGAAATTGCTCGGACGCAAACTCGTGTAGCGCACTAACGAGATTCTGGGATACTGTCGCCGACGCACAATGAGCTACCCAGTAGCGACAAGCGTACAGAAGCTGCTTAGATACAGCCTCCTCGACTTTAGAGGATAGGTCTGGCACATCGCTGTCGAATACATATGATGACTCGAGGTTGCATATGTTAAACGGCGGGTGCACTAGCTTTATATGCTTGAAACACAGCTGCGCTAAGTGTGTATGGTGTTTGTTTGCGTCGCAATGAAACACGTAGGATCGATTCTCGTCAAGCAGGTAATCAGGAAAAGATTTGTGTAGTGTGGTGATTGTATGCCCTGTCATCTCTGATAGATGCAGTACCGAGTACAGTGGACGTAGCGCCGCCCGCACCTTTCTCGTGCTCAGTCCTAGCAGCCCAGCCATGGCCTCTATCGACAGCGGCTCCTGAGCGCATATAACAGTATCGAGCACAAGTTTCATCTCAGTCTTATCCCGGCCAGTCAGCTTTGGATCGTTGAGTGCGGCTTGGAGTATGACAGTGTACAGGTCGTTCATGTCCTTCTCGCTATCGTTTGACGAGCCTTTGGAGGTTTCCAGGATCTCCTCGAGTCGGTCGTCAGCCCTGGAGAAGTTGTCGCACTCGAGGTATCGAACCACGGTAGCAGCGTAAATAAACAGGACACCTGACCGCTGTACGAGAGTGTCGAGGTTGGTAGCTGAGATATTCACACGTGACATAAGTTGCGCGTTGACGTATGTCTTGATGTCTCCCTGAACAGTCGGACGACCCAGTTCGTGCAGGCGCAACTCCGTAGGCATGCTTCCTCCATGTTGGCCACGCATTCGATCGAGTATTTTTGCGTCCGGACGACTCGCTACGAAGAACTTCATCGGGAGCTGCTGTGCATACGAGAGCAAAGCGCTCAGCATTCGGTCTGCGCCATCGTTGTCGTCGCATTCGTCCAACGCGTCGATTACAATCACAAGGTCGGTTCGGAGAGCAACCTTGATGTTTTCGAGTGGGTTGAGAATCAGGCCTTCGAACTGCTTAAGTAGCACCTGGTTGTGTACATCCGGGTCGTCTTCCAGCACCTGAGACAAGGCAGATCGGAATGGACGGGAGAAACGTGACAGCTGATACGACATCGTCGACACAATTCGGTTGACGTCACGGCACGATGGCAACTGTCGCGAGCAGAAGAAGCTCGCCGCTAGCTTCTTGGTGTGTTCCAGCCGCTCGCAGAAGCTATATGCGATCGTGGTCTTGCCAGTACCAGCCATGCCGTTCAGCCAGTAGATCTTTGGACTCCGGTTGTTGCACGCCCATTCATACATCTCTTCTAGAAGATCGACCCGAGTGTTCTGAGTACATCGGCCCCGAATTTCGGACGACTCCGCAGAGTTATACTTCGCGGCAGGGGAGTATGGAAGTAATCTAAGCCGGTTTTCCTATGTGTGTCATTATGTAATGAGCCACATGGATCCGGCAACTAATCGTAACCTACTGTTGCCTGTTCGTCGGCGACTCGCAAAGTCTTAATGCCCACGTTGCTCTATGAATGGATAAGTTTTCTGTGAGTACTGGAGAGTCTTGACGCTCACCGTCAATCGCTGAAGCACCACTTGAATACGGCGGTTATGTTCGAGGACGTTGTCGGCATCCGTCTCGTATGTTCCTATCCTAGTTTCCGACAGTTTCACCCGCACAGCCTCAAGCTCTTGTTCGATTTCCCTATCTCATGTGATCAGCGTAAGTTTTGGACGATCATTACAAGAACTCACTTTGCGAAGTTGATGATAGTCGGTGCTATTGTAGGTGGAGTCGATGCGTCAAAAAAATCAGCGATATCGTGGAGCAGCACATTCAGATCTTTCCTAAGGTTCTCATAGTCTGCACGGTTCTGGGCTGCAGTCTGGCCGCACTGTCGGTCAACATAGAACATCTGGGCTCCAGCTTCTGCATACCTCGGAGACCTCAATACCCTTTGTAATCGCGTCAACGGCTTGTTTGAGAGGGCCAAAACTGTTAAAGCCCTGGCGTAAAATCTTAGCAAAAACCTTGAAATCATCCCAACGTTCATGTTTAGCAATTTGTTTGAAGGTCCGCGGCGCAGGTGTACTAGACGCCGGTCGGTTAGGTGCATTGTCACCTGGTTCTACGGTGGGTGGCGGTACGCCAGACAACAGAGACAATGGTTCCGCATGAGCTGGGATGTTTTGCGAGTCGTTTGCAGGCATGAGCGTAGTATCTACTTGCTGGGTTGATGGTCCGGGGTCTCCGAACGAGCTCGAGAATAGTTTGACCCGTTTGAGACCTTTCTCAAAGTCATGCTTGAGACCTCTTTTCTTTTCACAGCTCATATCTTCGAGCGAGCAAGGAGGGACGACGAAAGATCACAAGACACAGCAGGTAGTCGATGAGCGCAATGAGGTTAGCGCCTGACGTATACTGATCACGTGGTCCGTCCTAGCCGGGTTGGTGCCGTGCGCCAAACAGAACACCACCGCCACCCGCGCTCGACACCTTCTCCAACTGATCCCGCATCAAGATTACCTGTGAGCTACGAAAGTGCCATTCTTCGTGCCGTGATGTCTGAATTAGATAAAAATGCGTAAGAACGCTGCTCTGTCACCTGGAGCATCGAACACGCGTTCTCCTTCCTATCTCGACCATTCTGCCTTTCCGTGGTCTTACTCCAGTCGTGAACAGGGTCGCGGCGGAATATCGCGCGTCTTCTGACCTCTGTGTGTGTGGATTAATCGGTTCTACCTGAGTCCATTCTTAAACGCTTAGACTTTGCTACACTTTGTCGACTGGCACTGGCGTAACGCTGAAGCTATTCGCTCTGAACCTCACACCGGATCCCGTATCAGTTACTGGCGCCACTAGCACTTCAGCACACCATTTCTGTCTTACATATGAACCGGCTCATGCTTATGCTCATCAGCTCATGGGTTCTTGCGGATGCGCCCAAGGTTGGAAAGCGGATGCCTTGCATTCAACCACATATGATCAACAGGGTGGTTCTAAGCCGGGTGTCGAAATCCTAGGAAGATGTTGGCAGGACTTGTTGCACCCAGTAAGACCGAAACATTGCTTGGGGAGAAGGGCGAGTTCGATATGATTTACATGGATACTTTTTTTTTTTTTTTTACAAAATTATAGCAGTGAGCGTTAACATGACACATTCGATACTCTCATTGGATGGCTAACGGAAACAAGTAGATCTTTATCAATTCTTTGAACACCTAGGGGATCTAATGGCGAAGCAAAACTCCCGGTTCAGTTTCAGCAGGTTCGGAGCTACCAGTTCATTCAACTATATTCCCTTGTCGAGCCTCACCTGATCACCTCGAGCATCGTCAGGCGCAACCTTCTACGACGTCTATACTGAGCTCACCGCTCTACTCCTCGAAGGTTTCAATCTCACTACGAGATGGGAAGATGTTGATGCATATGGCGCTGCGGAGGGCTAAGAAATGTGGGGCGAGACGAGGAAATATGGTTCACTGCCTTTATATAGGATGCCAATGTGTGTGTCGATACGTTGATAGTTCTTTAGATGAGACTTGAATAATATACGATTAAATACTCGAAATAGCAGTTACAATTATCACCAATTGAAGTTTAACACATCCCCCGGAACGCATACAAGTGTCTATTTTAGATACAAGAATGGTGAGTAAACGCATGAATAACTAGACTATCGAGGAGACGTGTACTTACCACTTCTAGATAAGACGCATCCATCGCTTCGGCAAATGCTGTGGGATCACCGGTGATAAAAAGTGTTCCTTAACATAAAACCTTGAGATGGGTCTACTAGATAGTTTGTCACAGCTTACGTTCGTTCTCCGCATATAGAGTGTGCATTTTGGGAGTCGACGAGTCCAAGTTAGTCCATTGAGGCCTGAGCGCACCGGTCGCCGGGTCGTATTGCCAGATGAAACCTTGGGCAGACGCATCAAACCCTGTCCTGTTGGTGAACGAATTCGGTCTGGGTACCGTAGGGGAATCGGGCTGGGTGGGTGATGTGCCAGCGATATATGCATAACTAGAGTAAAACAGGTATGAGGTTTGAGCTTAGACTGAAAATGGTAAACGTATCGCACTTGATGCTTCCAATATTCATGTCAACACCATCTGTCGAGAAGCCCATAGCTGAGCGTATTTCTGTGAGCGTGGGCTACGATACCGAGCAAAAGAAGGACTAACCGGCTCCGAATACAGGGAAGTCACTGTCAGGACCGTTTATCGTCCAGACGTCCAAATGTCTTGAAGAAGTCGAATCAGATGAGAACTCGACTTCAAGAGCACCCGTAGCAGTAGGCTGGAGAGTACCGTACTGCCCGTATCGGTTCCAGACGGGGCTGATGTAGCCAAGATCCTTATGACCATCGTTCACCAGAAGATTACAGGAGACTCTACGAGAAGCACGTTTAGTCAAAGTATTGGCGTCAACCATATGGTGTACTCACGAGTCACCGCCTATTCGGGGTAGTGCGGTGGACGCCAGACCTCCGGTAGCGAACATTGCAAAAAGAACGTGAGCTGCTCGCATGTTGTATTCGAAGGACAAGTTAGTTGGAGGGGAAAGAAGACGTTTGGAGGTTGGATCGTTCGAACTCACGCTATTTATAGAGAAGTCGCCTTGATGACAATCGAGACAACGTAGGGCTAGAACTCGCACGTCATAGCTTCCCTTATTCCCTCCCCTGGATAATCGGTTCTGGCGGCGGCTCGGGGCAAACAGAAAGCGAGGATCGGAATACTACATGGCTTCTAGCCTGAGGGCGCTCTTGGTGTCCCTGTGATGTTCCTTAGATTACTTAGGTAGCTAGGGTACTCGTAGCTGGGGAGAGATCACATAGTTGGAGGTGTGCAGGGTCGAAGTTGAACCTAATGCTTAGCTACAAGTTCGCACATCGAAGCAATTAACCCTGCAAGCATAATGCCATTCAGCTATGATTGTCTTGGACTTTTGGCTTTCAAATTCGAATCCAGATACGAAAATGTTACTCCAGTGGGATAACAGATAGTCCACCTGCTGAGCGCTGCGTCCGCGAATGTTCAGCGAGCGTCTGTTCTGGTAGTAAGGTTGGCCAATACGTTAGGTACCTCAAGAGCCTAATACGCAAATTAGCGGCAGGCTGAGAGCATGAGAAAAGCTAAGCTCGCCGTACCTTACACCCTTCTTCCCAACCGTCGGCAGCTAGGTTCGTGTCAACAGCCCGATGTACACTGGCAATGGGTTCTAGGTCGACAACCATGCTGCTAGTATCATACCGGGCTAAGTGGCGATGCTCGTGTGGGTTCGTCTGGCTTGCTTAAGACAAGAATGAGGGACGTAAGCACACTAGAGGCGGCGTGAGCGTGGCCAGATCCCCGAAGAATCAATACGACTCGCCGGTTAGATAGAACCGAACAAGCAAGTCAGAGGGACGCGCCGAAGAGATTGACTAGCAGGATCAGATAGGCGGCGCATCGTGTCGAGCGTTGTTGTGGGATGATCGTCGAGAGGAGAGGGCCAGCAGTGACGTCGGGACGCGTGTCACGTGATGATGTACCGCATATAGGGAGTAGAACGGATAGGCCTTATCCGGATGTTATGTAGTAGTCGGATGCGCGGATGAATTTATCGCGGTTTTGAGTTTAGTTTTCCGTGTTGCCAACATTTTCGAAAAAAGTGGATCGTTAGAGCCCGGACATAAACATCATCATATCTCGTCGAATACGAGGTATTTTGACGCGATATTTGTACCATTAGAGTCGCGCTTTCAGCGTGCACACAACGAATACATACCACTTATATACAGGAGGTTCAAATCTTTGCCTAAACCGAGCACGAAATCGCCCGTATCTCGCTAAGTACGGCTTCAGTCGACAAGCGGGTCGAACGGAAGGACTCACCAGATGACGAAGAGTAAGCCAGCGAGAAAAAACGGCCGATTGTAGGGAGAACGATTGGCTCACTGGAGGCTAAATTGGGCGGTTGCTACACACCCGTTTGGGTGGGCGTGTCAGAGGGACAAAAAAAGGCCTACTGGCGGCACGAGGTACATGTCGTAATCA